>PVIA01007685.1:0-80369 GCA_004024845.1 Tonatia bakeri
GGGGGGGGGGGGGGGGGGGGGGGCTCACCGGCACTAAGACAGCGCAGCAACCCCAGGGCTGAGTTCTTTCCTTGTGCACATGTTCCTTCCTTGTCGTGAGTTTATTTCTAGAAAACATTATTTTGTTAAAAAATCGTTAAAAGCTATATTTGTGGACACCACGGATGCCAAAATATTTTAGAAGGACATGAAGTCACGGTCTCACTCCCTGCTGCCTCCAGTTCTTAGGAATGAAAGCATTTTTCTCCAGAAAAATAAAGGCTAATGTTGCAAAGAAGTGCTTGGGGAATTTTACCCCTTAACTAATTTCATAAGTGTTTACAGCAAGCCCAGCCTCAGTGGAAACTTCGCGCGGAAAGAGAGAGCCTTTCAAAGCCTTTATAAAAGGTAGCAGCACACCCTGCAAGAGCGGGTACATGGTGGGTGGGGAGAGCTGCAAATAAAAGAGCATCTCAAAACTCAAAGGGAAGAAAAGATAGCTGGAGGGGTGAGGGGAGGCAGCAAACACATGAAAAAAGACATTATTCCCACTTTGCTGATTACAGAGCTCAACCAAACCCTCCCACGCGCCGGAAGGAACAAAGTGCTCATTCCCAGCAACCTCGGAGCAGAGGAAGGGATATTGGCAGAATCCCTCCCTGTTAAGGAGCAATTAAGTTATTAGGAGATTTCAGAGTTCCAAGGGAAGCCAGCCTTTCTCGTTCATTGCGCACTAAATCACAAGGTTCGCACCGCACTGTGGCCTTACTTTTTTGTTTGGTTGTTGTTGTTTTGGCTCTGCTCACTCACTCATTCAACAGATCTTTATCAAGAGACTTTTTCTAAATCCTCACCCGAGGACGTGCTTATTGATTTTAGAGAAGGGAGAAGGGAGGGAGGGAGAAATGTTGGTGAGAGAGGGAAGAAGCACTGACTGGCTGCCGTCCACACATGCCCCGGCTGGGAACTGAACCTGCAACCTGTGCCCTGACTGGGAATCGAACCCTGAGACCTTTCGGTTTATGGGATGGCACTCAGTCCACGGAGCCACACTGACCCAGTTCAAGTGACCTTCGTGTACAGGTCGTGACACATGGTTTTAAGGACCCACCCTAGTCCAGGAGGAGAATGACACAGAGCTGGAGTGAGAAAACCCAGGTTCAAGTCACCACTCTGCCGGGAGTGGTTTTCAGAGTGGTTCTCAGGTGGGTGTGAAACACCTGGGTTTCTCACCTATAAGATGAGCCTCGCACAGCAGGCGAAAGGGCTCTGTGTACCATAAAGTCCTTGACAAAGGTTAGCTGTCATTTTTACAAAGTTCCCTGACCGACTGACCGGATGGGGCGACCACACCCCCTGCCCAGAACCGGCACTGGTTACACCTGCCTTCCCTCCCCTTTTCCCTCTTACTGGTGTCCCAGTTGGGTCAGTAAATTCTACGAGCCCCTGCAGGCCCACTGGCCTGTGCAGGAAGAAAGCAGGAGAGGACACCTGCTTTCAGTGTGACTGTTCCGTTGCAGTAATTTTCCACATCTCTCTATTCGTGGAAGTTCCTCTCTGCTTAACAATACCTGCTCTCTGAAGCTGCCACCCATTCAGGTGTGAAAATGAGATGCGTGCCCAGAAATACGTCCTCGCTGCACATTTGCCACAGAGGTTTCTCCAAAAGGGAGGAGAAAAGAAATTTGTGGCGCCCACCCCAAGCGCAGCCTCTGGGCATGAGGAAATGGTTTCCCCGCACAGAGGCATTCCCAGGCCACACACAGGAATACTGTATTTCAGGGTCTCTGCGCGGCTGGCCTCGACCGCAGGCCTGGAGCACGGCTGAGTCTGGCAACAGCTGAAACCCAGCAGATCTGGGCTCACCCGGTGGATTTCGGCTGCTGCGTTGGGGTCGAGCGGCAGACCCGGCCAGGGCTGGAGCTTGGGTTTCAACGTTCGCATCCCGTGCCCTTGGCTGTGTATCTCAGACTCACCCCCTGCTGTTTCCAGACTTGGGGAGTAGTTGTGACCACAGTACCTACCTCTGGTGCTCCTCTGAATGTCGGGGGGCTGATGTGCATGGAGCGTTAAACCCAGCCCCTGACACCGGATGGATTGTCCGTCAGTGTGGAAAGGCCTGTCCTCAACTCTGCGGCTCCCAACAGCGCCCTCTGCAGTGGTTCTCGAGCATTTTCACAGGCACCAGATGTGTGGTAGAAGCCAGGGTCCGGCCCCTGCTTGATCTTGTCTCCCTTGTTGCCAGATCTGCATCAGAATTGTCCAGAGCAGTGAACTGGGATCCTATGTGAATCAGTTAGCCACTGCCATGGTAATGCTGTGTAACAAACTGCCCCAAACCTCAGTGGCTTCAGATGACAAGATTTATTCCCCAACACGTGAGCCAGCTGGGGTCGAGGAGTCCAGGTTGAGCTCTACTTCAGACCGCTGCAACTGGGGGGCATCAGAGCAGGTCTGCAAGATCGTGTCTCTCGTCCTCATCCTGCAGCCAGGGGCCTGCCCAGGGCGTCGTCTTCTGATGACAAGGACAGGGGAGCCAACAGGCCAGCGGAAGCTGTCCCCCTCTATCGAGGTCTAAGTTCAAAACCAGTTACTGTCACTTCTGCCCATGTATCATTGACCAAAGCCAGTCCCATGGCCAAACCCAAAGCCAACACTCCACCAAAGGGCCATGGCGAGAAAGTGGTGGGGTCAGGGGAGACAGAGGGGCCAAGTCCCACTGTCTCATCTTTTGCAAAATAGAGTGAATAAAATCTGACTGGTGTGAAACGACCTCACTCACTTGCACGGCATTGGCTGGCCATCAGCTGGCCAGCAGGGACACTGGGGCCATGTGTGTCTCCTCACCCAGCGGGCTAGCCCAGGTGTGCTCATGGGTCGATATCCCGATACCAGGGGCAGCGAGTGAGCGAGCCCCCCGGCTCCCCCCGTGTAGGTGCTTTTTCTGTCCTTACTGTCTTGTGTGCTAACGTCCCAGGAGCCACAGCAAGACGTCAGGCCAGGCCAGCGCCAGCGTGGGAGGGGCCGATCCCCAGGGGTTGATGGGGGAAGTTAAATACACGATGGCCCTTTCGGTGACCTGCCACCAGCACCTTGCTCAGGGCACGCAATAAAGGCACAGCAGACTTCCTCCTGCGGCACGCTGGGCCGGCAGGCATGTGGTCAGCACAGCCCACAAGTCCTATGTGTCGCTGATGTGTTCCAGACATGAATGTCATTTCCCGCCATGGCCACGGGAATGGCCTGGTCCTCACTGGCCTTTCTGCTCAGGCATGCCCTAGGAGTCCTATGTCTCGGGGGTTAAATAGAAATTAACAAATAAATGTATTTACAGGGCTTTTGGGGAAAAGACGTGCATGTCTTAGAGGCAGGTTTATTTTTGGAAAAAGAAACCTTGCATGCTTGATTCAAGACTAACTCTCAGGAAGCATTTTTTATAAACAGAAGTGCCGGGGCAGGGGGGCGTCTGTGGGTCCCCATCCTCACACCCACAGCTGTGCATCTGCTCGCCGGGCGACTGCTGGGCCTGGTTCTAAAGAAGCTTGGAAACGAGGATGCGCCAAGGGCCCAGGTCCTGGCACCCGAGCTTTTCCCATGTAAATATGTTCAAAGGCATTTTGCACCGCATTTCTGGAAAAGGGCAGCATCATTTTCCAAATTGGACAAGACAGGGCGTGGGGAAGTGGGTTTGGTGTTGTTGCAATTAGTCACGCTTTGGAATATCCTGAGGAAAGTCTACTCCTGAGCTATTATTGACATAGTAAAGTGGAGGAGGTTAACAAGAAGTCTGCAGGCACCATTAATTAACCTCTCCGCTATTTTTATTTCCCGGTGCCTTTTTCCGACGCGTAAAGGATCAGAGGGTCAGCCCCTGTTAGAGCGCAGGCAGCCCGGCCGTCTGTGGAGCCCACGCCTCCTGCTTCCCCGGGAGTTGTTGGCCGTCTCCATCATCACAGCGGGTTACGGGCTAGCCACAGGAACTGGTCCCACTGCGTATGGGAGGAGACTTTTCTCCGACTCCTACCCTTCCCACAAAGCCTTCAGGATGCTACTTCTCCAGGAAGCCTTCCTGGAATGCATTTCTTCTTCTATAACTCTCAGCCCTTTCTTGGTGCCTCCTTGCAGTGGATCCAGGGGCATTCTGCCTGGTTTAGGGTGAAAGCATTGTCCCCCAGCTGGTCACAGCTGCTGCCCTCGCTGTCAATGCCTTAGGCCACAGGGATGAGTCGTTCAAGGTTGTACCACTCAGAGGAGCCTGTAGCCCGTGACTGGATGCAGCAGGAAGACCAGCTTTGAGCTCATTTCCATCCACGAGGCACGTCAGCTCCCGAGCTCCTACAGGGGCAGCTGGGGACTGCACGCCCCTGCACTATGGGCCACTTGTCCCTCTGCTCTGTCCTGCTTCCTCACTGCTTGCCCTGCCCACCCCACTCCCAGCACCCTTCTACACATAGTCCACTTCTGAGTCCATTTGCAGAGAGTCCAATGGGGGCGCTCCTTCACAGCACCCCGTCTCTTGTTTTCTGTGGGCGCTCACAGCTGAACCCGCCTTGATGTTTATTTTCTAAAACCTTGATGGCTAAAAATGTGGGAAACTGGAATTTTAAAGCTGCCTGGAGCATCCTCCTTAGCTAGAAGTGGAGGCCAACCCTGTCCCTGGGAGAGGCCTGCCTGTCTGTCCGTTTGGGAGTGGGAAGAACAGGTCAGTGTCCCTGTGGCCGTGCAAGATGGAGCCAGAAGCCAGCTCCAGGATGCAGATGCTATGGCCACAGCACGTGCTATAGTTGAAGGCTATCTCTGCCTGGCAAGGTGGGGCTTTGTCTGGTCAGGGAAACCAGCCAGGGAGCAGTGGGTTTCGTTTTCTCTCTGTGTCGAGAGCAGACACGGCCTTACATCGACTCTGGTTAGAGGAGTATGATGATGGCCACCTCTCACTCCTGTGGGGAGCCACCTGGCCCTGTCGAGACTGGCCATCTGAGATGGACACCTGGGGAGAGAGAGAGCCAAATGGGGGTCCCTAGGAAGGGTGTGGCCAGTGGGCTCCAGGAGCTGTGAGTCCTGGATCTATTTGAAAACTTCGCTCACCACATTGCAGCCCCTGATGTCACAGCCTAGCTCCTAAGGCCGTGGAGATGGAGGGGGAATGCCCGTGCCCACGCTGTGGATGCCGAACGAGAGCTCCGGCCGCCTGGACAAGGAGAGGGACGTAGGGTGTGCCCGTGCCCAGAGAGGAGGTAGTGTGCAACCCATTGGGTTCGCGGGATAAGCGCGTGCTTCAGAGATTCCGAGCACCTGGGTGAGCAGGGGCCTGTGGCTGGGCATTGGGCGGCTGCTGCCGCCTGGACAACTCGGGTATGTGGGCTCTGGCCGGTGGGCTGTTCCTACTCAAGGTCATGAGCTTCTCAAGAGCAGGGGCATGCCTCCTCTCCTTCTTGAGCCACCCACACAGCCCAGGCTGGTGGTTGCGTGTGGTGCTTGCTGAGGTGCTCAAGGGGTCAGGACCTCCGACCCCACTTCACAGGGACGCCCTGAAAAGTAGGAGTCGGTGGTTGGCAGCTGTTCCTGAGGGAGCCCTGGCCCATTCCACCCCTCAGCTGTGTCCCTGTAAAGGAGGGCCCCACTCATACTGGTCACTGTTTCAAAGGCCACATCAGAGGGGACAATAGACAAGACACCAGTGTTCTTACTGACAGAGTCCCTGAGCACAACCGCAGACGCCCACACCCCAAAAAGGACCACTCCCTGCAAGCACCCCATCAAGCACCATCATTCTCCTGCAGTTTAGGCCCCTCTGATTAAGAAATGTATCCAATGTTCAAGAAAAACAATTGTCTAAATATCAGATTGTCCTCTCCAGCAGCCAACTATCTCAGCGCACTAGGCTATTTGCATCGGGAAGTTCGGAGGGGGTCTTGGCCTGGGAAAGCATTTCTGCTTTCTCTAGCAGAAAGCGTGCCTGGCTTCCCTATTTTAAGGAAAAACCCCCACCAGAAAACCCCCGCCACCGAGGGATTTTTGCCCTAAGAAATCATCAGATGGGAAACGATGTCGTCATTCAGATCCTGCCCCGAGTAACCCCACAGGGGACGCTCCTAACTGAGACTAGTGGGCGCTGAACACGGAGGAGAGGCCGAAGCAGCTCAGCCTGAAGCAGCCGTGTGGCCGGCAGGACTGGCTCGGGTGGAACCGTCTCCCGCTCCCCGCGCCCTAACCGAGCACCAGGGGCTTACGGTGCCCGCCACAGCCCCTGTGTCGTCGAATAGATTTCTGAAGTTTTCCTCCAAGCATTTTATTTTAAATGACAGTTATTTCTATTAATGGGTGGGCCCTGTCAGTTTCCTGGCCCCGGTCGGGGAGGATGTCTTTCTGTTCAAATGGCAGTCATCATCTCTGTGAAGTGATGCGTGCAAGGGAGGCGGCCTGTGCCAGGCGCCGCGCACGGCACTGTCACTCACGTTGACATGTCCGTGTCGGAGCGTTCTCGCAAAGTTTTCTCTGTTCAGCCTGCGGGTGAAAGATCGGGGACTTCCTTCATCCACGCCATCCATGTGCCCATCATCTTTACCGAAAAATGAAAGTTACAAATCAGCCAGAGTCACTGTTTGCAGGCTTCTGCCTGGCCCGTCTCTCCCCTGTCAATCTGGCTCTTCCATGAAGGGCGGAGGGCGCCCTTCTCCCCACAGGATCCCGCTGTGCTGCCCCCCGTCCCACCTCCCCCGCTGTTTGCCTTCACCTTCTGTGATGTTTTATAAAATCACCTCATGGGAGCGGAGGGGATGTCCTCTCCTTTCTGTTCCTCTTCTCTCCCTTCAGGTCTTTCTTCCCCCACTGCCCTCCTCCCCCCTCTTTTCCATCTTCCTCCCTTTTCCTTCCTCTACTCCACTTCCTTCCTCTTCCCCTTCTTCATCCTCCTCATTCTCCTTTCTTCTCCTCCATCCCTCCTTTATTCCCTCTGTGTCTCTGATGCCTTCACACAAGGGAGTTGAGATGTGACGCTCCCTGCCTTCCTGAGCAGCCCCGCCCAGGCCCCTTCTGGGCGCCAGTCTGAGCCCTGCCCCCTGCCCTGCTGCCTCTCTCGGACCTGCTAAGGGTTTGCCTCTCCCCTGGGACCCCTCGGCCAGACCAGCTTCACCCCTCTGCCGGGCCTTGGCTTCCTCTCACAGCCACCACCAGGGACCTTTCTGGATCCCCGATGAAAGCGCTACTCTGAGTGAAGATCTTGATCATTGATCAGTGAATTGAAACCTAGCACTTCCACACGCCAGGCTCTTAGAGGGACTACAGATTCCACGGCGAACACATCACAGCCCAGATCACGAGACACATGAAGCCTAATGGGGGCCACAGACACCAAGCAAATGTCTGGAAACCCCTCGTCCCCGTGGCGATGCGTGTCCCAAAGAAAGAGTCTGTCATTGGTCAACTCATGTCCTGTGCGCCTGTCCCCCAGGAGGGACCCCCGCACTGACCCGCATGAAAGCTGTTGCTCCTCAAAAGCATTCTGCTTTGAAGACCTGCCTACCCCTGAGGGTTGACGGTGGACCCATCCTCAAGGGTGGACTTGGCCTCCCACTCTTCTTGGATGCCTGGGAATGCCACACTGGATGCCAGGAACCAGTCCTTCCTTTTGAGGGCACTCAGGCCAGTTAGCCGGCCACGTCTAAGTGACCCGTGGCCTCAAGTGTCCTTGGTGTTTGTTCTTGTGGGATGCAAGGGCAGCTTTCTCAGCCTCATTTCCATGCAAGACCACAGCCTCCCAGGACTGGCTCATCACCATTTGCCTTCATACAGGCTTAGCCTAACCGTGAATTGGAGACACGAGCGTGCGCCCTGAGCCGTGAGCGCCCAGAGGTGCCTGTCCTACGGGAGGACGAAGAAACAAAGTGAGTCTTTAAAAGGACGAGCGTGGTGAAGGAAGGGAAGAAAGTCCATCGTTCTTACTTCCAGCCCTGGTTTCCCACGTGTGAAACATGAGGAGCGCCAGCACGAGAGGCATTTCCACAGCGTCGCACACAGCACTTCCCAGATGATGGTTCCAGCTGAGACTCGCGTCACTCACAAGTGAAGTGTGGGAAGCTGCACCCAGACCCTCCGTGTTCGTGGGGGTGGGCTCCGGAGACCCCCCACTGGCAGGGGAGTCAGGACCAGTGTCAACATGGACAGGGAGAAGGTGGGGACAGCACACACCTGTCATTGCCTATTTCTGCTTCATCCCCACGCACTGGTTGTCACGCGGGAGGAGGTGCATGGGGTAAACTGAGGACGAGGGCTGGACTGGGAAATGAGGTTTGCGCTGTGCAAACCGGCCTCGAGGCACCCACACTGATATTGGTCGGCCACAACTCGTGGCAACTTGAACTTCTCTACCTGATGTTTCTCCTCGTCATCCAAGGAAGTTCACCTGCCTGCAAAGCTGAACGGAGACAGACAGAAATTGAGTACTCTCCCTGGAGGACTGTCTTGAGGATGTTGTGAGTTAAAAAACAGGACAACAGAAACCACTATTAACTTTTAAACACGAACAGCAACCAAAGGTCAGACAATTAAATGGGGAAACCATGCACAAATGTCACACATGGAGGAGGACATCAAAGGATAAAGATCAGCAGGGGCCAGGCAGATTTTTACGGCACGGCTGACAGATGGCTTAAGGCGGGGGGGAAGAAACACTCAGAAACTTGATTTCTCAATATGCTGCCGAGATCAAAGGTGGCCTCAGAGACGAAATACCACAAGAAATGACACACCCTTTGTTTTTATTATGATTTGGGGGCACAATTTGTATTTCAGACCCGTAACTCAAGGGCTAGAAATTTATGGGCCAGTGTCAAGAGGGGTCAGGCAAAGAGGAATATTGCACTTTGAAACTCTTTTCATGCCTTCTCCTCCAGCCCATCCCCAGTGAAGAAAGGGAGGTGAGACCCCTGTAAATTAAGTGGCATCTTAATCAAACCCTCCCACATCCCAGAACACAGCCTTTTCTGAGTTCGATGCTCTATGACTACATTTGCACACGGCAGAGACCCCGCCATTACTTTCTGGCCCTTTATCCCCTGGTCCCCTGTCACATCCCCTGGGCTCTGCTCTAACTCTTCAACGTCACCTTTGTCACCTCGAGGCTGCCCATGGTGACATCCGAGTCCATACGCAGCACGGAGATCTGCCCGGCTCTCTGATGCGTCTAAACAGGCAGACCCTGAGCAGCAGGTAAATGAAACATCCAGATGTGTGACCCTGTCTGTCCTCTTCCAGGACTCGGGCAGAAGGTAGACACAGCCTGGATGAAAGCTCGTCTGTTCCTTCGGTTTTCCACATTTGGTGATCATTCTATTGTTGCTCATGACTCTTTTCATGTAATTCACCAACTCATCTAAGTAACCATCAGTAGGCATAGTCGTGTGCTTAATATTTTACACAAACAATTAGTCTTCAAATGTAAGTTAGTAAAGGGATGACTGATGAATCCAAGAATATTTTGGCAAATATCCCCGGAAAGCTGCGTTGGGACCAAAGCCATGGTGACAAGGCAACGTGTTCTGGCTACGAGCTGGATGGTGTGTTTGCGAACCTCAATAAAACATGAGGATTGTTGCCACTGCTGATTCCAGGAAGGTAGGCAGGGGAGTTCATCAGGCCACACAGAGAACGTAAATAAAATGCATCAGCGATGCACGTCTCATCGTCAGTACGTTTTCATCCTCCAACAGAGAACCACACACAGGATAATGCCCAGATGGTTGCTGAGCATGAATCGGGAACAGGCGAAGTGCGAGTACGCTGCCTACGGCTGCTACATTCCTCGAAGGTGTGGTCCAGAGTCTGACCACCGCGCCGGGCTTTCCTCTTCCCCCACACCCCCGCTACCAATGCCACGCTAGCATTTTAGCCAGGCTCACACGTCTGCCATTCCTTTGGGTGTTTCAGAAATCCAGATTCTCCATGAGTCTTCCTTAGTGTGGCTTTCACTAAAAGAGCTGTGTTCTTTCTTTTAGTTACATTGTATTATAGAAAATTTCAAGCATTTATTAAAATAGAGCAGCCTAACAAACATCAATCAGTTCCAGCACACTAGCTACCTTTACCGATCTGCAGCTGATTTTTTTTATTGTGGTGAAAACAAATAACATAAAAGTTACCATCTTAACCAACTTCTAAGTGTACAGTTTAGCCATGTGAAGTACATTCCCATTGTTGTAAAACAGATTTCTAAGATTTTTTCCTCCTGGAAGTCTGGAACTCTATACCCATTAAACAATTTCTCCTTCTCCCTGCCCCACCCTTGTAAATCACCATCCTGCTTTCCATTTCTGTGGCTTTGGCAACTCTAGGTTCCTCCTATAAATGGAATTATACCACAACATCCACAAGGTTTATGCCCTGCTGTAGCACATGACAAGATTTCCTTTCTTTTTTTTTTTAAAGATTTTATTTATTTATTTTTTTAGAGATGGGAAGGGAGAGAGAAAGAGGGAGAGAGAAACATCAATGTGTGGTTGCCTCTCGTGTGGCCCCCACTGGGGACCTGGCCTGTAACCCAGGCATGTGCCCTGATTGGGAATCAAACCTGCAACCCTTTGGTTTGCAGCCCGCACTCAATCCACTGAGCTACGCCAGCCGGAGCAGATTTCCTTTCTCTTAAAGGCTGAATAACACTGCATTGCATACATACACCACAGCCACCTATAGATGGGCACCTGGGTGGCTTGCGCATTTTGACTACTGTGAGTAGTGCTACAACGAACACATGTGCTCAAATAATTCTTCAAGACCCTGTTTTTTATTATTTTGCATGTATAGCCAGAAGTGAGATTGCTAAGTCATACAGTAAGTTCTATTTTTTTTTGAGGAGCTTTGATACTGTTTTTGAGGCTGCACCATTTTGAAATCACACCAATCATGCACAAGGGTTCAACTGTCTTTACATCCTCACCAACACTTGTTATTTTCCCGCCGTTTTGAGAGTAGCGTCCAGATGAGGATGAGGCGGCGTCTCCTGGTTTTGACTTGCATTTCCCTGATGGTTGGTGATGTTGAAGATCCTCGCACGTGCTCATTAGCCATTTGGATGTCTTGTTTGGAGAGAGATCCAGTCAAGCCTTTGGCCCAGTTTTTTATTGGGTTATTTGATGTTTTGTTGCTGAGTTGCGATTTCTTCTTACGTAGAGACATGAAGGAGGTGTTCTGTTCTGCTTTTAATTATAAAAATTATAAAAGAAAAAAATCTTTCACAAAACAACTAGATTATTGGAATGGAGGCCCAGCAATCACACAGAGGTGGTTTCTGATACAAACCAGGTAGAATTAGCAGGTGACTCCGCATGGCTAAGCGGAGTCATCCTTCAGTCACTGCACGCTCACCCGCACCCTGCTGAGCCGGCCCTGCCTCAGACACCCCGGACGGGAGGGCGGGACGGGTGTGGCTCTGCCTTCCAAAGGCCTGCCACAATTCAGGGGAAAGGCCGGGTTTTTGCCTCATGTTTAAAATTGCTTTATTGAGATGTACTTCCCATACCATACATTTCTCCCATTTAAAGTGTGTAATTCAGTCGTTCTTTGTATACTAATTTTTGAGATTATGATGAAATGTAACTTCAAATGTGCCCTTTGAACCATTTTTAAGTGTGCACCGGGCACAAGCCCTTGGGTGCGCATTCCACAGGCTGGCCACAACCTTGGGTGAGATTAGGGTTCCCTCCCTGCCTGCCACTCCCAGCCCGCTACCTCGGGCTGGGCAGTCAGGTTCTCTTGTTGAGTTGCACGTGAGAAAAGGCAAGTGCATTAGTCCTTCCTTCTGCCTTATTCTTCCCTTCGGCGAAAAGACAGAGAGTAGAGAGAAGCCGGTGAACTAACTAAAGGTGGCCCTCTGCCATGTAGTCATGAATCACCAATCACTTGGTATGAAAGTTTTTAAATTAAAAAAATTACTTTTGGTTTTTGGCTTTTTTTGCACCAAACTATCCATTCATATGGATCAAACACTGAGAAACCCCCAAAGGATACCAATTACCCACCCCTCCCTACAGGGGACAAGGGTTGTCAGATTATTTGTTTTCTGTCTTTGTTTCTTTTTCCTTCCAGAGATTTCAAAGCTTTTGCAAGTCAATTTCCCTCCCCCCCTCATAAATAACAGCTGTGAACACATCCTTCCCGCCTTGCATCTTTCACTTAACCACATATTTGGAGAGCTTTCATGGTGAGTTTTTGATGATCAGAAAGAGTGAGAAATTAAGACTTCTGATGGGAGTGATTTTTGCAAAGTATTTAGCCATTACCTGGTGACCAGTGCATGAGTGATTGACAACCAGTGTCTGCCAGTGAGCGCCGGAGTTCACGGCCGAGAGTACCTGGGCCGTTTAGGTGGAAGGAGGCCCCATTTCTACCTGAATTAACCAGGCAATTGTGGTCGATACAAGTGGATCTAAAAATACCCGGCTCTTCCCCATTTCCCATGGGGGTCATACTCCCTTGGATTTTGATTCCCAACTTATTTTCAGAATTAGCACAGCTGGGCTGTGGCTTGGATGGATTCACTGATGCTCCAAATATGAGGCCATGAAAGGCAAGGAAGATAAGAAATGGCTGGATGGACACCATTTTGTATTCTGGAACCCTCCGAAGGGTGACTGCAGAGCACCCCAGAGGTGAAAACCATTCACTGGAATGGGAGGTTGTGGCACCTGAATCAGTAGCTCAGTTCCTGCAAGCTAAGTGGCACTGTCAATCAAAATGACAGGAATCTCCTCCCAAGAGTGATCGTACTGTGGGGAACTGGACTTGATGTAAAAAGCCACCTCTCCCCACCTCAGCTGGGGGGCTGCTCCTGAGCAGAGCTCTGAAATCAGCCAGAGAGCCCAGGACACACCACGGAGGTGCATAGAATCAACCGCATCAAAGGAAACGATAGCATGTTCAGAGGAGTTACTGAGTATTGAAAGGAACTCAATGTCCTAGATCTCAACGGATACAGCTTTCCTCTTGACCCTGTGAAGGGAAATGAACTAAG
This sequence comes from Tonatia bakeri, assembly GCA_004024845.1. NCBI lineage: Eukaryota > Metazoa > Chordata > Mammalia > Chiroptera > Phyllostomidae > Tonatia > Tonatia bakeri. The sequence goes on from PVIA01007685.1 coordinate 12,983, forward strand.
GTGAGAAAATAGGAAAGTGTCATTCTGGGCAAGAACACTCCATCCCTAGGCCTCTGGTATTACTCACCATCCCCGTGAAATCCTCCTCTCCTTGTTAAAGTGGCATCCAGAGCAGACTGCCAGCTTTTTCATCCCCACCCCATCCACTCATTCCCTGCACCCCAGCCCTCCATCCTGTGGAAACAGCACTTTCCCTTCAGTTCTAGGGAATGTACAGGCTTCATCCCGTGTGCTGCCCTGTCTCAGCACGGACCCTGTTCCTGAGGACCCCCTGCCTTCTCCGATCGATGGAGCCTGCTGCCTTGCTCCGCCACCCGAACGCCTCTCTTCCCATTCTTTCTCTGGCATGCTCAAGAGTTTGCAAAATTTTAGTATCTTCCCCAGATGTCCCAGGATTCAATATTTTAAAAATGATCTATATTTTATTTCCTTAATTCCATGAACAGATTTTTATGACTTAACATTTCGTTCATAGCACAAACTTGTGGGTTTTTAATGGGAGAAAAAGAAACTCCGTGACTGGAGATTTTGTGTGGCAACGTTATTCTTAGACGTCAAGGGAGACGAGCTGGTGCCAGGTTCTCAGTGCCAGCCTGGGGCTGAATCCACGTGTACCGCCCTCTCCAAAGGCACGACCTGGCTGGAGCGGGAACACGGGTTTGTGAGCACACTGGAGGAGGATACCACGGCAGGAGCTGTTATTTAATAACTGGCTGCCTTCTGAGCTGGAGTGTTAATCACTACCATTGAGTGGTGATGGCCAGGTGGGAAGATGAGAACAGCCTCCCATTTGGGAGAGTTTGGACGTCGGAAAGCTGACGGGCAGAGGCAGGGGGCCTGTCGAGAATGCTGTGTTCAGTTCCAGCTGTGCTGGGGATACCGCACTTTGCTTCTGGGTTGTCTTTCTTCCTTTTTCTTCTAAACAGAAATTACGAGAAAACAACTTCATCCCAGGGACCGCCCCTTTCCGGGTTTTACCTGTCGGCACGTTTGAAAGTTTTTACAACAGCCCATATCATTATGGTAATTAGAAGAGGCACCTGGTTTCCTTTAAAACCAAAGAAAACAATTCAGTTTTTCACTCCTGCTGTTGACCTGCCTCAGTCTCCCGTGGGTCGCCGCGGCAGCTCAGGGCTCAGGGATGGCGACCCGAGTCCGGTGGACAGGGGCAGAGTTGGCTTTGGCTTCCTGATTCTGAGACAGACGAGCTACATGAAGACTGTCTTCAGGTGAGGCAGCGAGATCCTAAACGACAAAGATGGAGGTAAAAACAGTCATTTCCATCCTGCCAGGTGTTTGTCTTCAGCTTGTCTCTCGGTCTCCCAATGTCCCCACGCAGGCCGTCTGCTGGGAACCAGCTGGGACACGGAGAGCCAGAGAGCCTAACGTACAGGGTGGGGGTGGGGTGGCTTATGGAGGGCCCATTCAGGGGACACCCGCTCTAAGACACTGCTGCTCGCTCCACCTTGCCTGCGGTGTTAATCTCCTGGGGAGATTTCTGAGATACTGGTGTCTGGCCCACCCCAGGTGTCAGCGGGGTTGCTCTGGGCGCAGGCTAGGTGATTCCATTGTGCAGAACAGCCTAGAGCAGGGGTGTCAAACTCATTTTCACCGGGGGCCACGTCAGCCTCACGGTGGCCTTCAGAGGGCCAAATGTAATTTTAGGACTGTGTAAGTGTAACTACTCCTTAACTAGGGGCAAGGAGCTCAGCGCTGCCGCTGGGTAGAAACAAGGTGCCGGGCAGGATAAAACAAAGTGGAGGCCGGGTGTTGCCCGCGGGCCTTGTGTTTGCCACCTGTGGTCTACATCCTTCACCCTTCTCCTCCCTCTCCACTGCGAGCTGTGGCCGAAGACCCCCAGCTGCAAGTGTGGTCCATGGAGCACCAGCATTGGCAACACTGGGGAGCTGGCTAGCAGTGCAGACTCTCAGGCCCACCCCAGACCTTCTGGGTTGGAATCTGCACTTGAACACCACCCCCCACAGCGTGGTGTTCGCGCTGAACCTCACAAAGGGGGCTGATCGGGCCCCAGTGTCTGTTGGAACTCATCTGCGACCTCCTAAGGAGGCTTCTTTTCTCTTCTCTCCCGGTTGAAGGCAGTCTTCACACTATTGAAGGCGCTCAGAAAAGCCACTGTCAAATTCTTTTGAGCTAAAGGCATCTGAGTACCCGAAATCCCCTAGCTGCGTAAAAGCAGAGCCTCCTCCCCTTCCTCCCCCGCAAAACCTACACAGTCAGAAATCCCCGTCCCAGAGTGACTCCCCTCTTCTCCAGCCCAATCAGATATGGTCCCAGGGCCGTCAGATCTCCATCCGTTCTTCTTAAGGGCCCAGCTACCTTTCTATAAAGCCATTTGCTTTTGTGCAAGGGCCGTTTCTCCCCTCTTCTAAGAGGTCACTTGTTCTCCCAGAAGATCCCTTCTGCCAGTCCCCATTACTGATTAAGAAGGCACCTCAGCCCCCAATTCCAAGTGCCTCCTTGAGGCACATTTCATGGTGAATGCCCATGTGTATGATGTAATTTCCTCTGTTATTTTTTTGCTTGCTAATGTGTAATTTGTACATTTAATTTGCAGGCCCCCGAGCACTGACCTGAGAGGGTAGAGGCACGGTTTTCCCTCCCTGGCACCGTGTACTCGGTCATGTCAGGCTGAGGCCTGCAGGGCAGAGTGCAAAGCCCTTCACAAGAAGGCTGCTCCAAATGAAGCTCCGGCAGACCTCTGCAGACACCATCAGACCTGCACGTCGAAGCTCTTCGGTGAATCGCGCATTTGCACGAAAGGCGCCTTCCACAGTCAGCCTCCCTCCCTCTTCGCTGCCTGGAGATCTCTCCCTTTCAAGAACAGCTCCAATGTGGTCCCGTCCATCCAGTCTTTCCTGTTTTCTTCCAAAAGCAGGGCTCTCAATGCCCCAAATCTGTCACTCTAGCCCCCAGCACAGGACCTAGTACCTAGGAGGTACTGAGAAAGCAGTTTGGTTCAAGTTGATGGCTAGAAGGATGGACGGAAGGAAGAAAGGATGGATAGAGGAACTAAAACCTTGTTTTCCAAATTTCTCCATCTGCAAAAATATGTAAAGGCCAGTTCAGGCAAGAGGGGCCTCTGTCCTGGGTTTGGACCTTCTGAATGTTCTGCATATCACAAGCGCGCACACACACGCACACACACGCACGCACACACACTCTGAAGCTTTTCAAGAGCATGTGGACGCCCTGTCACTGGTGATCTGGCAGGTGATGCTGGTGTAGCACCACCTGAAGCCCTACACCCGCTTCGGACCCTAGAGAAAATCTTCTCTACATTTCTTGCTTGATGTCCTCAAAACAAAATGTACCTGAGCCCAAATGCCATGAAGGTTTGTGCGTTGTGTCTGTGGCTGTCAGAAAGAAACACAGCCTCAGAAGAACGGAGGATTTGAGCAGCAAACATGCTTAGGTAAGACAAGCAACTAATTAATATTCTCACCACACCTGTCCTCCAAGGTAGGGTGAACACAAGAGAGTCTTATATCATGAAGCATTCTTTGTGGTCCTGGATACCCAATTTCTTGTTTCTCTTTGGGTTCCAATTTGTAGCCCAGAGATACTGAAGAATTAGCACATTATTTGCAACATTTGCCCCTGATCTAATATCTGAAGACCATTTTGCAATAGTTAAATGATTTATGTGAGTTAAATTTGCATACATGTGGGTCTAGGCAGGACATGTATGAAGCATGGTTTCAACTCCTGTGTTTGCAATTAGATGGACATTGAACACTAGAACTGAAAGCAATCCTATTTTATAAGCTATTTAATAAGATTAGCTAAATTTTAAAAATTAAATAAAAATTCATCTTTTAAAAATAGTTCCATTTTTTCTACTTGTTAGTGATATTTTCTATGTTTAATTTCAAGGAAAAAGGGGTAAGTGGGGACATCTGTAATAGTGTCAACATCCAAAATAAAAAAAGAATAAAAGTAAATAAAAACATGAACATGTTGATTTTTGCAACATATGCTTTTCTTTGCTTTTTGATATAAATATATTTAAATTAAATATAGTTGCATTCAATTTTTAACTTTTAAATCACTGAGAAATAGATGATAAGAATAAAAATAGAAAGTGAAGCTCAAAAAAAAAAACACTGAAAAGAAAAAAAAAAGAATTCCTTTCTATAAGTGGCCTGCCTAAATTTTTAAAACGATAAACAATAAAAGTGAGAAGCCTACATTTGATAAAATCCAGCACCCATTTATGATTTTTTAAAAAACCTTTCAGCATTCTGGGAAAAGAGGGAACATACCTCAACATAATAAAGGCCATGTGTGACCAACACACAGCCAACATTATACTCAACGGGCAAAAACTAAAAGCATTTTCCTTAACATCAGAAAGAAGTCAGGGATGTCCGCTTTCACTGCTGTTACTCAACAGGAAGTTCTAGCCACAGCAATCAGACAAGAAGAAGAAATAAAAGGCATCCAGATTGGAAAGGAGGAAGGAATACTGTCGCTATATGCAGATGGCATGCTACTGCGTACAGAGAACCCTAAAGATTCCACCAAAAAACTACTAGAAGTGATAAATTCAGTGAAACAGCAGGATACAAGGTAAATATCCAGAAATCAGTTGCATTTTATATGCCAATAATGAACTAACAGAAAGGGAACTTAAGAAAACAATTCCATTCACAATTGCTTTGAAAAGAATAAAATACCTAGGAATAAACCTAACCATGGATGTAAAAGACCTATACTTGGAAAATTATAAGACACTGAAGAAAGAAATTGAAGAACATACAAGTGGAAGCATATAACATGTTCATGAATAAGAAAAATGAACATCCTTGAAATGTCCATACTACCCAAAGCAATCTAGAAATTCAATGCAATTCCTATCACGATACCAAAGGTGTACCTCACAGAACTAGAAAAAATATTCCAAAAATTTAAATGGATCCATAAAAGATGTCGAGTATCAACAGCAATCTTGAGAAAGAAGAACAAAGTTGGAGAAATCATGCTACCTGATATCAAACAATACTATAAGGCCACAGTAATCAAAACAGCATGGTACTGGCATAGAGACAGGTATATAGATCGATGGAATAGAATAGAAAGCCCAATAAACCCATGCTTTATGGTTAATTCATATTTGTCAAAGGAGGCCAGAATGTATAACTAGGTAAAGACAGTGTACTCAGTAAATGGTGTTGGGAAAATTGGACAGATACATGCAAAAAAATGAAAGTAGACTAACTTTTTACACCATGCACAGAATAAACTCGAAATGGATTAAAGGCTTAAATGTTAGACTCAAAACCATAAAAATCCTAGAAGAAAATATAAGCGGTAAAAATTTTGAACGATTTTCATAGCCAAAATTTTTCTGATACATCACCTCAGGCAAGGGAAACAAAAGAAAAAATAAACACATGGAACTACAATGAACTAAGAAGTTTCTGCACAGCCAAGGAAAACATCAACAGAATGAAAAGACAACCCACTGAATGGGAGAACATGTTTGCCAATGATACATCTGATAAGGGGTTAATATTCAAAATTTATAAAGCATTTATACAACTCAACGCCAAAAATAAAAATTCAATTACAAAATGGGTGAAAGGTCTGAACAGACACTTCTCCAAAGAGGACACACAGATGGCCAACAAACTATGAAAACATGTTCAACGTCACTAATCATCAGAGAAAAGCAAATTAAAACCACAATGAGATACAACCTCAGACCTGTCAGAACCGCCATCATCAATAAATCAACAAACAACAAGTGCTGGAGAGGATGTGGAGAAGGGGGAGCCCTTTGCACTGCTGGTGGGAATGCAGACTGGTGCAGCTACTATGGAAAGCACTGTGGAGTATCCTCAAACAAATTAAAACTGGAACTGTGTTATGACCCAGCAATCCCACTTCTGGGGATATATCTGAAGAATCTTGAAACACTAATTCAAAAGAATATGTGAACCCCTACGTTCATTGCAGTATTATTCATAATAGCCAAGAATTGGGAGCAGCCCAGGTGTCCATCAGGAGATGAGTGGATAAAAAAGCTATGGCGTTGTCCATTTACACAGTGGAATACTACTCCGTCGTAGAAAGGAAGAAAATCTTACCTTCTGAGACAGCATGGACTGACCCTGAGAATACTGTGCTAAGTGAAATAAATCAGCCAGAGAAAGACAAATATCATATGATTTCACTTATATGTGGAATTTAGTGAACAAAATAAAGAAATACAATAGAAACAGATTCATAGACACAGAAAACTGATAGCTGTCAGAGGTGGGGGGTGTTGGGGGACCAGGTGAAAAAGGTGAAGGTATTAAGCAAAAAAACCCCCAAAACCGAAAACTCAAGCCTGGCTGGTGTAGCTCACTGGATTGAGTGTGGGCTGTGAACCAAAGGGTTGCCAGTTCGATTCCCAGTTAGGGCACATGCCTGGGTTGCAGGCCAGGTCCCCAGTGGAGTCCACGTGAGAGGCAACCACACATTGACGTTTCTCTCCCTGTCTTTCTCCCTCCCTTCCCCTCTGTCTAAAAATAAATAAATGAAATCTTTAAAAAAGTTCCTTTAAAAAACAAACCTCAAAGACACAGACAATAGTACGGTGATTACAAGAGGGATGGGGGTGGGGGAGGTACAAGAGGGTAAAGCGGGGTAAATGGTGATGGATGGAGACTTGACTTTGGATGGTGCACGCACAATGCAATATACAGATGGTGTGTTCTAGAACTGTACATTTGAAACTTACATAATTTTATTAACTAATGTCACCCTGATAAACTCAATTAAAATTTTTTGAAAAATAAAATAAAATTATGTCACCCGTAAAAAAAAGTGCAAAGTCTATGTCAGGCATGACTCACATAAAATTAACTAGTCAGGTATTAAAAATTCTATATTTAATAAAGTTTTAATTACTGATCAAAGCAATGAAAATGAACCCTTCCGACGTCAGGTGAGGACGAGTTGCTCTTCTGAGAGCTGCTGACGATGTGTGCATTCAAACCTACAGGCTTTGAAGCTGCTTAATTGAAATGCACATCAAAACTGAATTCTGGTTTAGCTCAACTTGACTGCTATGAGTGATGAAAATAAACCCCTGGGTCGCACAAGAACAGTGAGTAGAGCTTGTTTGCTGGCACAGAAACAGCATTTCAGCTGGAATTAAGTTGTCTTCAGTTAACAGAACTGAATTTGCTGTCATTCTCTGACTCGGATTCACTTTTTCCCCGAGATGACATGGACGAGACCCAGGTGTTGTCAGTGACTTGGGAAACACAGTTTGTAGACACAGCTGGCTGTGGGCTTCCTTGGCACCCAGTGGTCTCCGTGTTCCTTGAAGATCAGAGCCAAAGGAGGGTGGGGCGCTGAGTTCTCCATCTCCTCCCCTCCCTCATCCCATCTCTCCTGCCCATCAGCGAGTCCTGCCCTGTCTTCCTCTGGATTCTCCTCCGCTACCACCTACAGCCGGAACACGCCCACTTCTCACCTGCACTCCTGCTGGTTAGCCTCACAAGAGCAAGGGCAACCTTCCAAAACCCCAAGCCACATGTGCTATGCTCCTGCTCACAGTTCTGTGACATTCCTGTTACTCCAAGACAGAAATCCCCAGTCTTTACTGTGGCCAGGGGCCTGCCCATGGAACCCCTTTCTGACCCACCCTACCCTCTTCCCCCCATACTGCACCCTGACCTCCACTCCCATCTCCTTTCTAGTTCCTGGCTGCCCCGAACTGGTTCCTGCCCCAGGACCCTGGCACCTGCCTGTGCTTCTGCCTGAGCTGCAGCTCCCCAACTCCCCCAACCCAAGGACTCCCAATTACTCAGCTCTTGGCTCAACGTCAAGGTGTTCTTCTGGGAGGTTTATTTCATTTCTCGCACATTTGCTCTTGGAAGGAATTTTGTTTCTTCATCCATGCATGCTTATCCTCTGTCTCCCCAGCTAGAAATAACCTCCTTGAAAGCAGGACTGTTGTTGATCTCATCAATGCTATTTATGAAGCTGATGCTTAATGATAAATACTAGTTGAGAATGAGAATGACATGTTTTCTATCAGACACAGAGGATGACATTTTGCAGTATCGGTTTCACGTCAGTCAAGAGCCCCTTGGTTTTGACCACTAGCTTTCTGCATATACACTTGCGTTGAGCCCTGAGAGGATTCCCTGAACATTTATTAAGGTCAGGCAGGTGGAAGTCTTATTTCCAGTAAGGGAAGGCAAATGCATGAATCTAACTAAAATGTCAATTGCCCTAAGGTGTGAAAAATATTTTAAAATTCTCCAATTGCTCTTTTGTGATAACATCCTTTGTCAAAACATTTTCTCCAAGTAGTATTCACGCCTGATAAATGGAAGAAGAGGGTTTTCCCAGAATGCCATAAAGCACGCCCAGCTATCCAGACCTTCTCCGTTTTCAGTGCCTTTCTACAGTAATTGGCAGTGCCTCATGATCTGGACATCAGAATGGAGAATTGAGAGGAGAGAAATCATTGCTCTATAGAGGCTGAAGATTGTTGGGGAGGGAGAAAGGAGCAAATTTAAATTTAGAGGTCAGAAGCCTTCTTGGAGGGAAGGCATTAAGACCCCAAACCTTTCTTACCCAGGGTCAGGAGGGCCGGCTGGTCCTGGCCAACATCGGATGGGGAAGGTGACCAGTCACACTTCCCCCTGCCTCATACTCCCCTCTGGGAACAGACCCATCCCCCTGGGGTGGGTGGAAACTGACCCATCCTGGACCAGTCATAATCCTCTGTCACCCAGACTGCTGTGATTGGTCCACAGATAGTCACATGATCCAGCCAGGCCAATCAGAGTCCTTCCCTGGGATTTTGCTGACTAGAGCAAGAAGTCTCCCTGATCCCTATGATGGTCAGCTGCAGGAGCTCGAGGTCCATGGCCCTGAAGCAAATCCCCTTGCTCTCAGAAAGAACAAAACATCCAAGAGAGGCAGACAGACAGCTGAGCTACAGAGTCCCCAGGGCATCTGGATCCAGAGCAGAAAGTGTTGGTGCCCACAGGGTAGCCCCTGACCTCCCTGCACTCTCCCGCTGTGGCTGGCCTCCCACCTCAGTCCCTGTACTTGCTTCTTCTGCACCCGAGCTTTCTCCAGCAGGCACAGCCCAAAACTACAGGAATGCTTAGGCTCCCAAGAGCAGCCCTCAACCAGCAGGGGACAGGAGTTGGTGGACAAGTGACCCCCGCTTCCCCAGCCTGCATAGGAAGATCATGAAGCTGATTTTATGGCTTCTGAGAGGGTCCCTGGCAGAGACCCGCAGTTACCCACACACCCTTTCCCTTTCGGGAAACATCTTGGGAATAAACCACCTGTGGCCAAGTCCTGGTCTTGGGCTCAGCTTCCAGCAAACCCACACTGACCAGGAATGGCCTGACTGTGCCCACCTTGAAAGCCAGGCCTGTCTTTGCCCTCCTGGGAGCTGGGTTGCCCGAACCTAAAAATTCCCTTTTTTGCTGAAACTTGTGGGACTGAATTGGGCGCTGGTCACTCTCAGGTAAAGAACCCAGAAACAGAACAGGTGGGCAGGTCACGGTGGAAAGCAAGTTCAGAGCGGAGTGATCACTTGCTTGTCCTCATCCACGCGCATGCGTCCCGTCCTGCGGAAGCAAGTCTGCAGAACAGCAGCCCTGGGGGTGCCGCTGGCGGCTCAGCGTTGTGTGGGGAGAGAACTGTCTGTCACCCCACCGGGTGGAGCCTGTGGCCCAAGCCCCACCCTCCAGGGCAAGCGGGCATGCCTGTCCCCAGATGCCAGGCCAAGATCAGAGCAGAGCCCCTCCTTGGGCAGCCAGCTGGAGAAGGCCAGTCTGAGTGCCTTCCAATGTGGGGCAACTGAGTCAGAAAACAAAGGGACAGGGTCCCCTTCAGCCTGCCAGTTCCTGCCCGGGGAGGGTGGTGAGCAGGGACAGAGTGGGCCCGTCCGGGTCACTGATGAACCTGCAGCCCACATCCTAACCACGGCATCTTCCCTGTGAAGGACCGCGCGTCTCTCCTCTGCGATGCTTGTCTATGGAGCGCCATTGCCCCATGGTCTAACTCCAGTTTTCAACCTGGAACCTGGCCCGCAGATCTGTGCCCACTTCCGAGAGGAGGAGGCAAAGGCTCTGGGAGGGCGAGGGGGCTGCAGCTTCACGCAGCCAGGACACAGACCCCAAAATCGTAAGCAGCTTCCCCAGACGCCAGCGCGTGGTCACGTGTCTGGGCAGGTGAGTGACTCACGTTTCGTTCTCCCATTCAGCTGAGTGCGTACTCATAGATTGGAACTGGTGACCAAATGCCCCAGGTTTTATGACTTATTTGGATGAACTTGACTATTTAAATTAGATGCTTAAAAGTTTAGTTTAGAGAGTGACTCAGCTGCATATACACCTATGGGCACAAATTCTCCATTTGTTCGTTCAGACACTCAACAAAAAACCATAGGAATTTATTTGGGTTAAGAGTCTAAAGTCTTCTTGAGATGTCACTTTCAATGCTTATTTCACTTTGGGTTGCTAGGAGATAAATTGTTTTTTTAAAAGCCATTTGCATAAAGACCAGTAAAGAATTTTAATAATGTCAATATATAGCCAAATGGTCTAATGTGCTAAAGTGACTATTTTTCATCGAATAAGTAAGTCTCTAAATTTAAATGTTCTAAAAGAGATATGCCCATATTCTGGGAGGTCTGTTCCACTTAGGTAGCTAATTATTTCTCAGGAATGGTGCTGAGTCATGTCAGACATTTCCTCGCTAATCGAATGATATTAAGCTACTGGGAGACAGTTCCTGTCCTATCACATAATCAGGAATGGAAAGCGGGTAGGGTTTTAATTGCAGAATTGAGAGGAATTCGTTTTTCTAATCACTAGCACAAATCTGACAATCTGTCCAGCAGCCAGGAACTAAATTAAAGTTTTCTTTCCCTGATACATGTGCTAGAAATCTCACTAATTCGAACTGATGGAGAGGAAGAGCCAATCTATATTTTGGTAAAAAATATATATATATCTACTATAGGACTTACTTAATACTATTTAAAATTTTTCCTTCAAATCCAATCAGAACCTTGAGTCCTGAACAAAATAATCGATATGAAAGTGTTAGCCCTTTTTATTGGCTCTCTGTAGGTGCCCAGACCAGGAGAAATTTCAACAAGTTCCTTTCGATGGTGTGGTAGACTGTCCGCCGATGTTCGCCAGGATGGCCTGACCGCCCTGTCTGTCCCTGCACACCAGCCTCCCGCCCTGGTGACATGGCCTCGTCCCCCCCCCCCCCGGCCAGAGGAGGGGCCTGTTTCTCCACCCTTGAACCTGGGCAGGCCTCATGACTGGCATTGACCAAGAGATTGGGCTGGGAGCCCCTCTCCCTCATCCCTGTGGCGGGGGGGGGGGGGGTGAGGTGGGGATTGAACTTTCTCATCCTTGCCAGCCTGTGATGTGAAAAACAGTATCCCGGTGTCGTTTCACCTGATTTCTCTTGTTTTGAGTGAGGCCCTACGTGTGAGAGCCATTTATAACTCTTCTGCGAGTCACCCCTGTGTGCTCGTCCGTCACCTGTGGCCCCCAGACTGCGTGCCGTAGATTCCTTTTCACAGCCGCGAGCTCCCTGAATTCTCTCCTCAGCTCTAACAGTGTGTCGGCTGACGCGCTTGGACTTCTCAGGTAGACCGCCACAACACTGCCAATAATTCCCCTGTGACTCCTCTTTCAAGTTCAGTCTAACGCTCCTGTCTTCTTCTGGGTGCACCCTTACATGGACATTCAATTTCCAGAGCAGCGTTAATTTATGGGGATGATGGCAGAGACCCTTGCCTTCTGCCAGACCTCACAGGAAGGTGCCTAGCGTCCCACTCACAAGTGAGGTGTCGGTGGGTGGACACTCCTCACCACTCTGCAGGAATGTCCTTCCAGTCCCAGGTCACTGAGGGACCATTCGCAGCGTTTTTAAAAATTCAATCTATATTGGATATGGAATTTCATTCAACATCTTTTCAGAATATATCCATATAATCATATTTTTGTCTTATAATAATTCGTATTAATAGAGCTCCTAAGTCCACACTATGCTTGTATTCCTGTAATAATGTGTTATGTTTTTATTCTTATTTTTTAACTTCATTTCTTTTTAGAGCGAGGGGAAGGAAGGGAGAGAGAGAAACATCGATGTAAGAGAGAAACATCAATTGGTTGGCTCCTGTCCACACCCCGACCGGACCGCCCCTGACTGGTGACCTTTCAGTTTGCAGGATGACGCCCAACCCACTGAGCCACGCAGGTCAGGGCCGTATGTTGTGTTTTTAGTACGATACAAGACTCACCCACTTAGTATTTTATTAGGATTTCTGCATTTCTTACACCGTCATATGAAAAGTTACAATATGATTTTCTTTGGGGTAATATCTTTCTAAAGTCTTTGCATCACAATCTATTGGATTATTCTCGAGAAATTTTATGTCTGACAATCATTTTACTTTTTTGGAAATCTGCACGATGACGTCGCAGGTCTATTTCCGCAGCTTCCACCGCCTGCCCGCAGCGTCAGCAGAGACTTCACTTGTTCGCATCGTGGGATGGAAGACAAATCCCTTAACCTCTCTCAGCCTCATTCTCCTCTTTTTATTTTAAAGGGGGAGGGGCTAAAATAGTTAATATAAGCTTTCAGCACAACATCACAAAGTATTCAAAATGTAGCAGATATTATTATTACTATTATTATTATGCTAAAGGTCTTTCCTAATAGCCAGTCCCAGCTGCTGGAAGTCCCTGTCAATAACGTACTCAGTAAGTGCTTGCCGAATATTCACCAGTTTGTGAAAATGCACTGGGAACGAACACGCCGGTCAGCTACTGTCAGAACGGCGGTGTCCGATGAAGAAGTGCGGTTCGTGCTGTGCCGGTCTTCTAAACGGAGAGGTGAACAGGGCACGCTGTGACGCAAAGTAGAGGTTCAATGTGTATACACCCACTGCACAGGCAGGACGGTGCTCAAAGAGCCGTCCTGTTGCGCAGTTTCAACAGGGTTTTGCAGGTTTGTCGGCCTTAGTCATTTTAATGCGGTGTGGTTTTCCCCACATGGAGTCCAGAGGTGAGTAGCAGGAACCATCCTGGGCGGCGCTGCCCTTGAGAGGCAGTAGGGTCCAGGGATCCGCTGCATGGGTGGGCGGGGCAGGGGCGGGGCCTGGAATCTGAGCTCCTCCTCCTCCACCTGTGGGAGAGACCGGGCAACTGAGCATCTTCCCTGAGCCCCCGTGGCCTCGCCTGTCAACAGGGAATGAAGATGCTAGTAGTGGCCTTGTTTGGGATCCTGAGAATGAAAGGGCAAGGTACTGGACGTGCAGGGTTCTAAGTAGTGCCTGTGGGCCGTGGGCTGTGGGCTGTACTCCCTGAGTGTTGGGTGGCTTTCCCGTCGTTCTTATCACTGCTCTCCATGCCAGGTTACCGACATGGGGAATAGGGGAGGTTCAGGTGGTAGGTGGTGGAAGTGCAAGAAACAATAGAGTTGGTTTTCCCCAGAGATCCCGGTTCCCAAATTCCCTACAACGTGCCATACCTGGGAGGCAGCAGGGCCCAGTGGCGAGAGGCCCCGGGCTGCACGGGTTTGTCAGGAAGATCTCCCACTGACCACGCCTCTGTGATGGCCAAGTTCTCCCTACACTCTGTGCTCCCTGAGTCAAGAGAAAAGCCAGTATTCCTGTATCGAGGCCAACCTTCGTCCTAACATTGAAAGTGGAGTTACAATGCTCGCACGTGTCCCTGGAGCTGCACGTTGCAGCGGAGATCCCATCACACAGAGGGTTAATTATAGCAGGCGTGTCCGCAGTGGTCTGGTGGACGCTGCTCTTGGGAGCACCTCTCTAGTTTAATCTGTGCTCCTCCGCTCTCCCCGGTGAGGACCGCGCCTGCCCACGGGAAAGATGGACCTTTGGGTTCCCGAGTCAGCCAGCTTTCAATTCTGAGCAGGGCCCGCCTGCCTGTCCCCCCCCGCCCCCCCGCAAAGTGACAGCTATAATCAAGTCCTTACAAATGACTGTCCTGCACAATAGCACTGCGAACAAAACGCTACATGTTGCATGCACGCCTTGTTCCTGCTTGTTTGCAAACATGTACGCAGTGCAATCTTCATTATTTCAGAGCCTGCAGAAAATTGTCTCCCAGCCTGTCGGAGCACTGGTGGGTATTTCCGGCTCCTGGAGAAGTGCCTGACTCTTGGAGGAGTACATCTTGTGCGTCCTCAACCCTCCCACTGGTTGAAAAACCCCGTGAAGCCGGCCGGCCCGAGGCCGGGGAGGCTGGAGAGCCAGCAGAGACCTTCCACATCAGACTCCACGGAATGACCCTCCCCTAACCACACGCTCAAGGCCAGCATGATTTGTTCTTTGCTTGTACAAAATGCAGTTACTTGAACTTTATGTTTAGAATTCAAAGAAAAGAAATTACCCCCAACTTCTGAGAAGTTGCCCGACTCTAGGAAAAGCAGGAGTCTGCAGAGCCAGCTTCTCGCTCCGACTGGGCCACTTGCTGAGTGCTGCACACAGCTTTAGCCCCTCTGAGGCCACCAGGCTGGCTGTGCTCGCCCAGAAGGATTGTCATGAGACTCAGGAGCTAAGTCATTAGAAAATTCTCAGAAGGTGCAAAGCATCACACAAATGTAAAGTGTTAGCATCATGTAAGGTTAGCACCTATTAAATGCTTTGGTGATGAAACAAAATAAAAATTTTAAAATGACTAGAGGCACCAAGGACAAGCGTTGTATGATTCCAAAGATACGAGGCACCAAGAACAGGTGAATTCATAGAGAAAGAAGTCGAGTAGAAGTTACCCTGGGGGTGAGATGGAGGGGGCGTGGGGACTCAGCGTAGAATGGGGACGGTTTCTGTTTGGGATGCTGAGAAAGTTCTGGAGGTGGGCAGTGGTGATGGTTACACAATGTTGTGAATGCACTAAATGTCACTGATTTGTACATTTAAAATCATTCAAATGGTCCATGTTATGTTTCATGTATTTTCCCACAGTAAAAAAAAAAAACCCTAAAAATAAACAAACAGATGTCTTAGGGAGACACACATTTATTTACACCAAAAAGCCCCACTTACCCGTCATCCGGAAACAGTCGTGCCCACGGGTTCGCCATATCCTCTCTGTGGTCAACTTACTCGAGACACCAAGTTGTTACCAGAAGACACTATTCTCTAGGCTTTGGGCCAGTGCCGGCAATGTCCACAGGTGGCCGTCCCTGGCATTACGTCCTTACCAAGAATGGCCTGGCTGCTGGACTAGACCCGGAGTCGGCACAATGCCTGCTTCCCCGCGTCGACGTGAGCAGACCCCCCCACCTGGTATTTGCTCCTTCTCTCCTTTCTGTTGCGTCCCCTGAACAGAGGCCCTTCTTTCCTTGGAGTCGTTGTAACTGACTCAGGGGACGCACAGACCCCTGGTCACAGAAGGCCCTGTCCTTTATTCTTTAAAGCAGGATGCTTTCGAGGGTGAAGGGAGGATGACAGCCCTTAGTGGGGACCGTCCCAGGAAAACCAGGGCACGGGGTCCTGCTGTGCACCTCCCGACATCAAGGCGGCCCCTGCAGATAGAGGTCCTCTCCCTCTGACTCTGTCCTCTCTCGAAGGAGGGGAGAAAACAGCGTCCAGGGGACAGCTGAGTTGCTCAGACACAGTTCTTCAGTTTAACATGCTGAGCGGGAGTTGGAACCCGGGCAGATGCTCCAATGTGAGAGGGACAGTGTGTGTCCTCCAGGGAACTGGAGGAGGAAGAGGGGCACATGGGGTGAACCCAGCAAGAGAGCAGAAGGACGCCTGCTGAGTGAAGTTCCCAGAGGCAGCAAGTGCGTGCATGTTTAGGAAGATCGGTAAAGATGCGGTGTGCATAGGCTGCAACACGGATGGACCGCAAAAGCACAAGGTAAGAGCAAGCAGGCCACAGGCCACAGGTTGCCTGATTCCATTCATGTGAAATACCCAGCCCAGGGAAAGTCATGAGGACAAAGTGCAGATGGCTGTTCTCTGGGGGACATGGGCAGAACAGGCCCTGGGCACTACCAGCAAGGCCAAGACGCCATCCCTTCCGCCACTCCAGTCCACATGCAGCTGAGTGTGACCTGGACTCTGGGCTCCGATATTCCTGGGTGCAAATCCTAGCTCATGACTCTGCTGGGTGAGTCTGGACAGCTGACACAATTTCCCCCACTCCTCTCCTCGTGTACAGGATAGCTCCAATTCAAAACCTCATGGGGTCGCAAGCAATGGCCCACGCAATGGAGCGAGGACAGTGCCCCCACCCAGCACAGGCTTCAAACACGTCTGCTCCTCTGAGTTGCCTGCCCTGGGACAGCACCCTGCAGGTTCATTGGCACCCAGAGCTGCGAGGTCCTGTGCCATCTGGCTTTGCACTTTGCTTACAAGTAACAGATGATAGGCCAGCCCTGGACCCTGACCTCAACCTGTGCTTACGGTTATTGTCATTGTCATTCGGATCTTCACAGGCAGGCAGACTTGGGTCCTGCTGACGCTGGACAAGAAACTAGCATCACACTGGCAGGTGGCCCCACGCTTGAGGAGGCGGTGGGGTTCTGGAGGCACCTCATCAGGTGGAACAACAGACTGAACTCATGTGCGGAGAGAAGTAGGTTCAGTCCAAGCTGGAGGCCCAGCAGCCCGTAGGTTGGGAACAGTGGAGGAAACCAGATCCCTGGGCTGAGTCAGTCCCTCGTCACCTGGGCGACACCCAGGCAAGAGCTCCTGTCCCCTTTGGGCACCGCTCCCCCAACCCCCACACCCACACCTCACTTTGGTCTGGGTTTGCACAGCTAAGCAGCCCATCCCCTCTGACCCCAGGAATGTCTTTGGGAAAGTCCATGTCTTGTGCCCCCCAGAGAGGCCATCACTCCCCAAACCAACAGAACCCAGTGCAAAGCATCTTTCCCTGAAATGGCTTCATCTCTGTGCTGAGAAAAACATACCCAGACGGTGCATTCCCGCTGTTCTCAATATGTCCCTGAACTCCACCGGTCCCTGGTCGGTAAGGTTTACTGATTTCACTTGGAGGTTTTCAGACACCAAGCAGATGGATTATAGGAAATCAAATCCACTCAGGGAGTGTGGCCCAGACAGTTCATCACTGGTCAGGCTCACAATTGTTTCAACAATAACTCTCTTTACTGGAGATGAATTATACCTTTTTAGGAGGGAAAGAATGACAAACACTGAATAGTCCTGAAATTTCCACACATTGTTGGAACTCTTGATCCAAAATTCTACCTCTGGTCTTATTGGACAAGGCGTTACCCACTCAAGTGACGCTAAGTGTGAGGCCGAGTGCACCGCGCCCTGTTTCCTTCCATCCGGGGGAAACCCCGGTGGCGTTTCTCTGCTCAAACCACCACCTGGCTCCCCTTCACTGCATGCTCTCCGTGTGTTAGCCGAAACATCACTCACTAAACCGCCGATGGGTATACTTGTCTTGGATTTTTCTTCTGAAACAACAGGAAAAAGTCCTTCTGTTATAAAATGTGGCCACATTCAAGGAAACTTGACCCCTGGAAAAAGGAAACAAACACCCACAGGCCTGGCAGACTGAGGCAGCTGACGGTGTCCGGCAGTGTCCACATGGGGGCCTGGGGGACGTCAGGACTGAAATCCCTCCCCAGGTGTGACTGTGCTGAATCACGCCCCCAGTCGTGGGGACTGGCTCAGGACCGCCCAACGTGGGTGGTGGCCACCACACCTTCCCCAGGAGGGCAGCTCTCTCTTTCTCGGGTGCAGGTGTGCGAGTGTTTTCTCCTCTCTGCATTCTTATTGTTGCATTTTATCCTTACTCACTTTCTCATTTTGGGTCTCGTGTTTCTGCATTTCCTTCCCAGCCAATTTCCTTCAGAGATGAGCCTTTTATGCCCCGAGCTCTCGGAGTCCACCGTGCAAGAGGAAGGGGAGAGGTGACACATGGGACAGCCGTCTGTCTGCCTGGGGGAAAAGATGGCCGTGCATGGAGGTCATCCGACCCAGGGCCACACACCTCACCAGGAGCAGGAGCGTTTCACTGATTCACAGCACTTGATAAAAAAATCCTGCAATAAAATCCCCTAAATTTGTGCAAATACCAGTTTGTAGGCCCGTGTTTTGGGATGGGCACTGGTCAGAGGTTCCAACGTGTGAATCAAAGTCCTACTTAGGACCTCTGAGCCTCAGTTTCCCCATTCGTAAAGGTGAAAAGTCTCTAAGGGCCCCTTGGGGGCCTTCCCCCTGGCTCCCCAGCCACCACAGCCCTGCTCTGTGGCAGCTGGAGGGAAGGCTCCCCGCCCCCACTCAGCCCTGCTCTGGCCCCCAGGACCCATGCTGACCTGAGTGTGTATTAATGCAAAGCTTCAGCCCCTGGTTCCGGCATCTTCCAGGTGCTCCAGCTGATGCCCAGGTCCGGGTCAGGAAACTGGGCTTGGGTCCAACTTATTTAGGCAGAAAACAGAAATGAGCCCCACTCAGAGCTGTGCACTCTGCCAGGACAGAGGAGTGGGCCCAGTCATCCCCCAAGCACAGCAGTGTTCGTGTGCCACGTCTGCCCACAAGCACACGTGTCTGGTTTCCTGGACCTGAGCCTGACCCTGGGCTCTACCTGGGACCCCCTACTGGCCACACCACACCCCCACTCACACCTCTGACTGCACCCTTCTTTGCTGGGTCTTCAGGCCCACTCTCACCCCACCGCCCGAGCGCCCCACCCAGTGCGACGCGGGCAAACTAAAGAGAGGAAGCAGACCCGACAGCAAGGAGGACTCAGGTCTACTACCACAGACCCCGAGTGTGGACATCAAGGACCACTGCAGTTAAGACACATGCCCAGGCCACCCAGTGACACCCCGGGGTCCCTTTCCAGACCCTCACAGCCAGGGCCTTTAAGAGGGCCACACACACTCCCATCCTGAAGTTAATCACGCAATGTTCTGTTACTAAATATAACCCTGTGAAGGACCTGCACATCTATGGGCGTCTCATGAGCATTCCAAGAGGGCAGGAAGCCCAGTCTGTGAAAAGGCAGGAAGATCTGTAAGTGTGAGAAGCTGCACACCACGGCCCGGTTCCGTTTGGGTCTCACCCTCCTCCCCAGAACCGCGTTCCCATGACCTTGGCTGGTGGGAGCAGTCGCTAAAGAAGACATTAGATTATTTTTGAGTCAAGAAGCAATTCTGTTTGAGCTTTCTCTCTGGGCCAGGGGAGTCGGAATGTGTGTTGATTCCATTTGGCTCTCTGGTTGAAACAGAAGATGGAACAATTTAACCTGTTTGTAAAATCTAACTGTATTTCTATTGCTGCCCACATCCTAATATTTCCGGTTTAATTTTCAGTTAATTATAATGGCTAACATTGATTGTGCGCTCTGTGCAAAGAACTTTTAACTGGTAATCCTATTTAATCTGCACCGTAACCCCACGAGACAAGTATATTATTATGGGGACTGTGACAATTATTCTATGGGGACCTCCCAGGAGCTTGCCCAAGACGCAGGAAGTGGCGGCGCTAGGTCTCCACTTCGGGCCGCTCTCCACCTTTCAGCCACCTCACCCCCGGGGAAGGTTAGCCGAGGAAACAGACAATGGCTTGTTTGTTTGAGCTGCAGACGGGGGAGATAATTCAGGAATTTGTAATTGCCCATCCCTGCTGGGGGACATTAGCTAGACATTAGCAGTGACTCGTGAATCAGGGCACTTGTTTCCAGCTGAGTTATTACCTGGGCACACTGGCACTCTCCAGCCTGCCGGCTTGATTTAGAAGATGCTGAAAAAGATGGTCCTCGCTGCTTCCAGTTATTCCCTGCTGTCTATAGCTCAACCCGGGATCCAGCGCCACCCAGCCCCCGCCCTGGCCCACACACACACAGTCACACACACATGGCTGTTAGCAGGCAGTCCCTGGCCTCTGACTTACAGCTGCAGGGTGAGCTGTGGCCCTGGGACATTTTTAGGGGTGTTGATGGATCACAGCCCGTGAACTCTTGTGCAAACACAGATCTTAGCAAGCCTTGATGAAATGCATCTTCGGGGTAATCAGGGTCCTCATGTTCCCCTGTCTTTGCCCTGGACAGAGTCCCAGCGGCAGCAGCTGACCTCTGGGAGCCTCCCTTGACCCTGCTCTGGCAGGTCTGGGGGACACCTGGGCCACACATCCAATGGCCACCCTGACCACCCCCAAGAGGGAGTTCAACAGATTCTTAGTGAGATCCAGGGAGGGCCTAGGGCTGAGGGCTGGGAGCAGCAGTCTGCACTGCCCCTCACAGCACCCCCTCTGTCTTCTCCAAGCCCCCTTCCATCCCTGCCCCTGCTTCCTGCCTATCCCTGTTCTGGTGCTGGGGTGGGGTGGGGGAGCACCCCCACCAGCACTGATTGAGGTCCACAGCACAGATGCATCGGTCCTTGGGCTTTGGGTCAGGCCCAGTGTTGAAAATCACAGCCTCTCCCTCCTTCCAAGTTGGGAGGCCCTGGCCCCGCTAAAACGCTGGAGCAGGGCCCTGCGGAGCGCCAAGGGCCCCAGGCCTGCCTGTGGTGTGGACGAAGAAGGGACGCTGCTGGGGCTCAGAGGGCGGGTCTAGGACAGCTCACCAGCTGGTTCCTGCTGCTTCCTGCTGCTTGGCAGGACCGGGGTCCTCAGGGGAACAGCTTCCGCATGGTCCTGGTCAGTCTCAGGCTCAGGCCCGGCCTCTCCCAGGACAGCTGGAGACTCAAAGTGTGTGCTGGTGAGTGAAGGAGCGGGTCCTGCTAGCTCCAGGGTTGCAGGTCCTTGCCCCAAGCCAGGCAGCCCGCCTCCCCTTCCATGCCCTCCTCTTAGGTTATTTTTCTCCCCAGACTGCAAACTCTGAGGCCGGGACGGTGTCTTCCCAGGTCACCTCGGGGCCCGGCCTGGTGCCGAGATGTATAAGTGCTTAATGAGTTACTTGTCCAGTGAAAAAAAAATGTAAATGAATGAAGGAAACTCTCTGGGTCCAAGACTGATTTATTTTTAGTGTCTAGTTACAGAGAATCTCTCCACCTTTCTCCCTATTTATCAAAACCAACTGTGCAGGTTAAAAAAAAATGTGCATTTCATTCCATTTCTCAAGCTATTATCTAGCACCTGCTACACAACTTTTGTATTTGGGGGTTTACTGGCCCTGAGGGAACGTCCTACCTGAGAACATTCTTAGACTCTCTCGGTGCTCTAAAACACAGTTTCTAGAATCCCAATAGTCCCGTTAGGAGGAGCAGGAAAGAGACAGCCCTCCTGGCGGAGCTCTCTGTAGGATTCTGCACCCCCCACCCCACCACCCGCCCCCTAATGAAATGTACTCAAGAATGACCGGATGTCAATAGATTCTGAAGTTTTCAAACATCTCTTCGAAAATCTGAACCCTGGGCTGTCTGTCCAAACAGGTAATTATACTTTGTGTATTAAAGTCTTATATCTTTGACCTATCCAGTGCACAAAAAACAGTTTAACCTTTAAACCAAGTCATGTACACCATTTTCCTCTTAGAAAGATGAATGCATGTTATTCCGTCAAATCAGTATCAGCCTGACCTTTAAGCACATCAGTGTTTCCTGGAAAAATATTATGGCTGGAACGCCCACCGAGGTAAACAGTATTAGCGGCTTCTACCCAGTGTCGAGCCGCGCTGTTCGGAGGCCAACAGGAACCTGGGGGCGAGAGGTGGCAGGGCCCTGGGCGCTCTGATGGGCTCCACAGGAGACGGGGAGCAGCGCGCTGCTCCGGAGCTGGCAGACAGATTTCTGCGTTGATGTTACAGGGCTAACAGCGAAGGTGAATCATTCCCCACCAGCTACCATTCCAAATTATTTCAAATTCTGGAGGGACCCTATTTATTTCATCGGTAGCTAGCAATTTACTTAGCTGAAGATCATTATATTTATGTGTCTGCGGAACCCTCGCAATAATGACACATTCGAGCTGTCTCGGATGTGCCATACGTACTTTCATTAGTCATATACTTGGAGGGGTGTTATCGCGTCTTCATAGCAACCTTCGCAATGTACGAGTGCGCATGAAGCGCCCGACCGGATGTGAACTTTGATTCTCCTGGTTTTCTTATGGATCAGATTTATCAAACAGCAGGACAGCCTGCATTCACATGCAAATGCTCACAGAATGCTGGGAAATGCTCTTAATCTCTCTTTTCTCTAGATTACTTCAGTGCGGCAGCCCTGGACGATATTGTATTGGGCAGCAGGGAGAACAAACCTAGCTGAGAGCTGAAATTACTTCGGGAGCTCACCAAACAGCTCCATAACGGGACATATTTATTAGGCAGCGTGCTTCCTCCCCAGCCAAGCTGTCACTGAAGGGTAAGGACAAACGAGATATTTGAAATTTCCGGTGTTCTGAAGCAAGTGTCCCTGGGCTGAGTTCCCTGGACAACATTGGTGAGGCTCTTTGGTTTATCTGCAAGGTCTATTTTGTCATTTCAAAGTCAGAAATCATGAGGGGGAACAGACCGCCTGGAGGTTTTACCTGGTTCTGCCCTCTGCACAATTTCCTTCAGAAGGGTCCACGCTTATCACAGACAAGGTGATTCTCGGGACATCTCCGAGCCTGATGGCAAACAACCGTGATAGGGGACGATTCTCCCTAGCGAGCAGGGATTCTAGGAGAAGATGGCGATTTATGTGCCCTGTTGGAGCTGATAGCCCAGAGAAGGAAGAAAGGCAATAAACAATGAACATTAGAAATAAGCAAATTGATGGTATGGTAGAGGTAATGTGTGCGTGGAATGAAAACTTGAAGCAAGGTAAGGGGGTGGGGAGGTGGAGGAGGGCTGTTCTGCGAATGGCTGCTCCTGTTTGTGCAGTGAATGGCCTGATGCTGTGATTGGCCGATACAAAGGTGTAAAATGATACCTTGTGGTTTGATTTGCATTTTCCTGGTTCCTGGTGAGCTGAGCAACTCTTCAATGCGGGACAGACTGCCAGCTGGTCACCAAACACGGGTCCTCATTTCCTGGGTACAGCTAGATTACTTTTCTCAGCTTCCGCAGTGCAGTTAGCCATAGCCTTGGACGCAGCTCCGACCAATAGGGCTAGAGAGCAGTGTCTCCACCACTTCCAGGTCTGCCCCATGGAAATGCCTTTCCTTCCAGCTGCCCTGCTCCTCTGGCAGCTTCACAAGTCCCCTAGGGGAGGCACAGATGTGCCAGCCGCCTGGGGCCCTGCCGCACTGTGAGGACCGAACTTCACCCCTCCCCTCCCCTGGCTACGACTTTTACCCGCTTTCTCTGAGCAAGACATAAGCTTCTATTGCAGGGTCTCTATATTACAGCAGCAAGCCCCCCGCTAAGTAACACACATTGATGGGTCATTAGGCTCCTCTCTTCTGCGATTGCCCACTCAGACGCTTTGCCAGACTTGCAAGGGGCTTTTTTATTCTCTTATTCACCTGCAGGAGTCCCCACACAACCCTGCTAGTCAAAGTGTAGTCAGTCCATGAACCAGCGGCTTACACCTCCGCTGGGACCTTGTCAGAGGCAAAATCTCCGGCCGCTCCCAGACCTGCTCGCTCAGAATCTGCATTTTGCACAGACCTGCGGGCGGTGCTCACGCAGGTTAGAGTTGGAGAAGCGTGATTTTGTGCATTCTGCGGTAATTCCACATCCTTTACACACATCAAGTCCATTTTCTGCCCATCCGCAGCCATCTTGGTGTGTTGGGGCTCTGTCTTCTCGTGTACAGGTTTTTAAAAACCTTTAACCTTGTGGCACGTACCAACGTTTTATTTTACGGTTTGCCTGCCCACTCTGTCTCTTAAGAAATTTTTCTTTTCCTAAGGTCATGCAGATATTATGCTATATTTTCTTCTAAAGGTTTTAAAGTTTTTCTTTCCACAGGTAGTTCTCCCCCCAGGAACTTACGTTTGTCTGTGGTGTGCCATAACGCTCTCGTTGAACTTTCCCGTGTGGTTACCCAGCACCGTTCATCGAGGTATCCCTCCGTTCCCCGCCGATATGGCGCACCACCCAGCATGGGTCATGTAACAAGTTTCCATCCTCATGTCCTTCATGTCCGTGGGCTCCCTGTTTGAACTTTTCTGCTGTGTAACCTGCTTTGTGTCCCCCCTGCCCGCACAGGTCAGACGTCTGTCCACATCCTGAGGTTCCTTCGCCACGTAAATGACACAGCGGCCTCGTGTCCAGCCACACTCCGTTCCGTAGATGGCAATGTTGTTTTCTGTCTAACACTGTTATCACCAACGTCAGGGTGGATGCCTTGCACACGGTCCTTGCACACCTGCCTACAGGTTTCAGTTATGCCTGAATGTTTTCTTTTGGTTCTTTTCAATTTGGTATTTCACGTCTTACTGTTTAATTCACTCACTAGTTCCACTCACCCCCTCCGGGGGCTACTGTGCCCCTCCTGATGCCTGCAGCCTGGTGGACCCCCCGGCACAGGCCCACAGAGAGCACAGGCAGGCTCTGCCCCCCACTCGGCCGTGCTGCCCGTGTTTTATGGGAGTGCGATGCTCGGACCAACGCCCATGCCCTACCCTAGCTCACACGCCCTGTGAGGGCAGGAGCTCTGTCCCTTTCCCTCCTCTGTGTCCCCAGGCCCCATCACAGTGCCAGACACCTGCATCTGCTCACGTGTTACCACTCCGGCTTTGTTTAGGGCACCTGGGAATGTCCATTAATCTCTGTCAGTCCTGGCCTGTACTTTGCTTAGTGGATATGCACACATATACATACACACATGTGCACACCCACATACCCACAGTTTTACACGTATACTTTGTCCCCTCTCCAGCCTTCCTGCAGCTCTGCAGCCAGGCTGGGGGCGCTGTGGGTCATTGGACCACGCCACCCTCTTCTTCCCTGCTGTCTTTCCTGAGGTAATCCCCCTGGGCTTATTAGGCAAACACAATATCTAAAAATAATTCAGTTTGTCTTATTTTTAACAGTCATAACTCACAGCTTTGATTTGTTTATTGCATTGGCTAAAACTTCCAGAACATGTAGTCCTTTTATAATCAGGAGAGGGGGAAAAAAACTATATATAAAACCAAAACAGAAGAGAATGGCTACATTGTATGTAGGTTGTAATTCTTTTCAATTATAAATTTCAAAAGCTGTCCAGATGGCCTCCTGGTGTGTACACTAAGATAATTTGGATCATACTCATATGAGAGCTAACCACCCCCCACCCCACCCCAGTGGCCTGCCCTGGCCCCTGGGTCACTGCTGCCATGAGTCCCGTATTCCAGTGGGAAGTGGGGGTCCTCTCCCTTCCGATGGCGGGGCACAGCATAGAGGCTCCCCGCCTGGGTATCAGTAAAGTTAGGACCCAGCTCTGGCCCAAGGCTGGCATCCTGTCTTAGACAAGCCACTGTCCCTCTCTAGGTCTCATTTCCCCACTTTCCCATCAAGGCAGCTGCCTCTCTGCTCTGCAACCAGTGCCTCGGGGCTTGGGTTGGAACGGGCCGCTAGGTGGCGGGGGTCCTGCTGCCTCCCAGACCCTGGTCCCCGGACAAGGCCGTCCCGGACAAGGCCCTCCCAGCCAAGGGGGGACTTCAACGAGCACTGCCTTGAACGCCTGTTGCAGCCAGGCCTTAAGGAGATCAGCCTTGGAGAACATCTACCTTGGCTGAGCCTACAGAGCTCACAGAGACAAGTACCCCGAAGCGTGGCCAACCTGTCACTGGAGCAGAGCACCCAGGGCAGATGCGAAGGATGGACAGAGTCACAGCAAAGCCCCACATGCCCACAAGAAGAGGAGCAAGCCCTCACCTCCTTCCCCGCTGCGACGGTGCCGCTGCTCTGCGGAGCCTTGCTTCCCCCGCCCTGGCCAGTCGCCCCCACGCCACGTCCTGATCACCCCCACACCAATGTCCTGGGGAGGTCTCCCACGACACCCGTCTGGGCCTGGAAGAAGGGACCACACCTCGTCTTTTCTGCCTTCTCCGGGCACCCCAGGTGCTCATATGGTGACATCACTTCTTACTTTTTTCAAATCGCATTTTTTTTAATTACAAAAATATCAAATGCTCCTTTTAGAATATTTAGAGGATAAAGAAAGCAACCGGAAAATCGATTGTAATCACTGATTACATTTTCAGTAAGATGTTTTCTCTCCATGGTTAATGGTTTTATTTAACAAGACCGATCTTACTGTAGGCCCAAACTATATGCATCTATTGTTGCAAAACTATCTTGAAGTTCATTAGATATTGTTCTAAATTATGATTTTAGTAGCAACAGAATTCTTCATCTTCTACCTAAATATTGTCTCTTAGCTAGAGTCTCTGAGCTATTATAAGGAACTCTGCAATAACCACCTTTGCCTAAAGATCTCATTGATTCCTTAGGATATGATCTTAGATGGGAGATTATTGGGTCAAAAGGCACAAATTTTTCCAGGGCTGTTCGTGTGTGCTCCTCCATTTCCCTACAGAAAGGTACCAATTCTGTCTGAAGTTATCCATCTCGACAATTCCTTGCTAGCATTAGGTATTTAAATTCTAATAATAAAAATCTTTGCTCATTTCATCGTGAGGAATGGAAACTCATTGCTTCTTTAATGGGCTTTTCTGTGGTTACTAGTGAAGCTGAACATTTTCTCATTTGGTTACTGTCCATGTGTAATTTATCTTTTGTGAATTTTCTAGTCATTCCTTCTCCCCTCCTCCCTCCCTCCCACCCTCCCTCCCTCGCTCTCTCCCCCTCAGGCGCCCAGAGAAAATGTGCGGGGCATCTCAATGGGACCCTGTCCAGGAACCTCAGCGGACATGGGTCAGAAAGACACAGTCCAGGACTCGGCACTGGGTGACAGGCCCTCCCCAGGACACAGCTGGACGGCCAGTGACAGTTGCTGTGGGGAGGCACTGATGCTTATTTTTTAAAACTGTAGTAAAATATACATAACATAAAATTTACCGTCTTAACCGTTTTTAAGTGTGTAGTTGAGTGCTGAGTACATCACATTCTCGAGAACTTTACATCTTGCAAAACTGCAACTCTGTAGCCATTAAAACAAGAAAACAACAACTCCGCACAGCCTTCTCCCTCGGCCCCTGGCAACCCGCACTCTGCTCTCCATCTCCATGGGTAGGGCTTCTCCAGGGACCTCATGTACGTGCAATCTCACAGAGCTGGTCCTTCTGTGACCGGCTGGTTTCATTCCGCATGGTGCCCTCTGGCCTCATCCCCGGCGTGGCGTGTGCCAGGTGTGCTTCCTTTTTAGGGCTGTATAGTATTCCGCCATGCGGATACACTGCGTCTGGTGGATCCGCTCCGCCGCTGTGGAGCGCTGGGGTGGCTTCCGCCCTTGGGATAACGCTGCTGCGCACTCGAGTGCACAAGTATCTCCTCGAGACTCTGTTGTTGGCTCTGTAGGACACACGCCCAGAAGTGGGACGACTGGACCATAAGGTAGTTTTATTTTTAACTTTTTTGAGTAATTGCGAGACTGTATTCCACAGCAGCTGCCCGTCTCACGTTCCCGTCAACGGTGCGGGGGGGCTCCGGTGTCTCCGCCTCCTCGCCAGCACCTGTCGTTTCCTGTTTTCTTCGGAGTCGTCGTCCTGATGGGCGTGGGGGGGGGTCTCACTGTGGTTCCGGTGAGCGTTTCCCTGACGATCAGTGATGCCGAGCGTCTTCTGTGCTTCTCGACCATCTGCGAACCCCACAGCAGCCCTCTTTGCCCCGTTGCATGCGGCATAGCGGTGTTGGGAAGGACTTGTCTTTCTGCACTAGCTCATTCCTTCTTCGTAGTACCTTTCCTACGAAGCTGACTAGAAAGCATCTCTACACGTGGCCGAGTTCAAAATGAGAGAAAAGTCTCGTGCCAGTCAGTGCCTGATCAGCCGGCCCCTCCCCGCCCCTGGTCCATCCAGGTGTGCGGCTCCCGTAGGGAGCCGATAGGTAGGTCTGAAGTGACTACTGAGAAAAGCATTTTAACTTCGTTCCGGCTCTTCGCAGCCCTTCCATGAATGTTATATTAGCAAATATGTACCCAGGGATTTAATAACACATTAAAGAATAGATTGGAGGGCAATTATTCTGTCTAGGCCGTTTGAATTCCCAAAGAATCAGCTGCGTGGCCTCTCTGCTTTGGTTCTAGAGACAGGGCGTGGGGGCGTGTTAACGGAGCTCATCTTGCCCCCCTCGAAGTGGACACGCCTATGAGAGTCAGCTGGATGCACACGCGTGTGCACAGGCTGGAAGGTTTCCTGAGGCCATAACTCTCACCCCCTTGGGCCCATCAATTCTGAAGTCTCGGCTTCCAGAACCACCCGCAGGAAACGTTTTATTCTAAGCCGGAAAAGCTTCACAGCACTGGGTCCCTTCTCCCAGCTGTGAGTTGTTGCAGACTCAGGAAAAGGCCAGCGGGTCTAGTGTTTCCTGAAGCAAAACACATTCTGCCTGTTGCATCCCCTCCCCCCACCTCCCTGCTGCCCAGGACCGCCCTCAGAGCCCTCGGAGCTCCCCACAGGGCAGTGAAAGGACACAGGGGCGAGAGGGGGTAGGGGGGACAGGGGTGAGGCCGGGTGCTCGTGTGGACACTGGCAGGGCTGTCCTCACCCTGGAGCTGGGGGAGGTGCTGGGTGAGTGTTGGCAGTGGGCCGTGGCCAGACAGCCTAGTGAAAACACTGAAAGCAGCAGGGCCCCTTGGGGCCCGAGGCTGTTTGAGGCCAAACCAGAGGACCAGGGTCTGCCCACCGTGCCTCAGAAAGGGAGCCGTGGGGCAGAAGGAAGACAGGGATGGGTCGTTACTGGTGCTCGTTGGTTCGTAGCCAGTCCAAGGGTGCCATTCGGGCCCTGTGGTCCCCTGGGCTCCCCACCCACCTTGCTATTGTGAGCTCACCTTTGATGGAGGTTTAAGAGGAGTGAGGTGGGGGATGAACATCCTGCAAGATGACCAAATACACAGGAGATGTACCACGCAGTTAAACAGAGGGACTAGCCCTGGCTAGTGCGGCTCAGTGGATTGAGTGCCCACCTATATACCAAAGGGTTGCCGGTTCAATTCCCAGTCACATCTCATACCTGGTTTGCTGGCCAGGTCCCCAGTAGAGGGCACATGAGAGGCAACCACATACTGATGTTTCTCCCCCTCTCTTTTTTCCTCTCTTCCCCTCTCTAAAGAAATTAAGTAAATGATTTTTTTTTTTAAGGAGAGAGGCCAGAAAGCAGTAGCTAACACTATACGAGGCGAACAGAGCAGCCCCCAGGGAACTGGGGAAGCCCTCACAGAGGGTGCTTTGAGAGGAGGTTCTGGCACAGAGGATTCCAGGGAAGCCCCTGTCCCTCCGACAAGCAGGCGTGGGGATCTGAGAGCGAGCCAGCCACCTCTTTGCACAGAGAGCTGAGGAAGGGAGGACAAAGCAAGGGGGCAAATGCACGGAGTCAGGAGGGCAAACCCAAGAGCCAGAGCGGCAGGGAGGCCGGGTCAACTTTGGTGTCGGGAGGAAAACAAACATAAGCAAAACGAAGTTTCCAGGAGACGTGCCAGACCATTTAGATGGCAATCTCTCGAATCTGGCAGGGGCGCCCTGCTTCCAGAAAGTCCTCGCTGACCACTGGGCTCAGCCACTGCTTTAACTCTTTGTGTTTGCCAGGACTCTGCCCCCAAGGCCACGCGTCCCTCCTGGGGCCCAAAGCTGGAGGCAGTGCCTAGCACACCGTAGAGGCTCAACCTTGATGAAAAGAACAGAAAATAGTTTAGATCTCCGCCCCACATTCCCAAAAGGGTTAAATTGTATTTGGAGTGAGATGGGAGGGCTAGTGCTGGGTTGGAGCAGAGAACGGAGAGGTGTCCAAATTAAAGCAGAATTCAAGTTTGATCCAAAGATGATTTTGGTGTTCTGGCTCTGTTCCTAATTTCAGCGGTCGGGGGTGGGGGTGGGGGTGGGGCGGGGGCAGTGTGTTGTTGCGTCATGTATAGCGAAACCCCTGCAACATTTTCTCTTTTAAAACTTGGAGTCTGAATAGAAGGTCGAACAATACAATGCCTTTGCTACAAATGTTTCAATGATTTTAGCAGCATTACTGAAATGTAATTTATATAATGTACATACAGAAGAGTCAATCTATCATAAGGGTCCCTGCGCAGAGCAAAAGATGGGATGTTGCCAGCACCCCGGACACCCGGCTGCGGACAGCTGAGGGTCCTGACTCCCGGCCAGGACTGAGCATTTGCTTCTGTAGCTCTGAGCGTGCTCCCTCGGGTCACAGATTCCGTCGGAGATGGAGTGGCAGACACCCCTGCTGCACACCTGCAGGAATTGCAGAGGGCTGCCTTGCCCAACGTCATGCCCTTCCTGGGGCCCCCCACATCTGAGATCTGATCAGGGCAAAGAGTAAAAGCCAGACCATCTGGGTCCAGGTCAGGATGACCCTGAAGGGCTGTCCTAGATCAGGGCTCCCTGTGGGATCAGCCACCAACATCACAATCCAACATCTCTCTCAGCCAAGCCCGGCTTCCTGCCCCTCCCTCCCGTGGGTCTCATCCCCCAGGTGCTCTCTGGGGAACATCCTGCACTTGGAACTCCTCCTGTGTCTCTGCTTCCTGGGGGAGCAGGCAGCTTGCAACCACAGGCACCCCTCCCATCCCAGGTGGCTCTGCCCCGGCAAGCCCCCAGCGCCGACAAACGCCAAAAGCACAGTCGTAGACATCCCTGTGCTTCCCATGTGCTTTGTTGCTCACAAAGTCCTTCCACGCCCACTCTCTCGTCTGGTTTCTGATCGTTCACTCCTTCACTCCTTCAGCCAGCCAGTCAGGAAGGGCCCGCCCCACGCCAGGAGTGAAAATACAACAGAGAACACAGCCGCTCCCTCCCTCCACGAGCCCTGAGTCCAGTGCAGACCCCTGATGCAGAAGCAGAATGCTCAGGGGTGCCGAAGGCCATGACTGGACAAGCCGTGAAGTGGGGAGAAGGAGGGCGGGCAGAGAGGTGCCACTGCCCGGAGGTGAGGCTGCCCGACAGGAGGGGGACCCAGCAGCTGCAGCGCAGGCTCAGTGGGCACACCAAGTCCAATGTGGAGAATCCCCGCCAGGCCACCACTGAGCAGACACCTGCAAATGGACTGAGCTGCTCCAAGCTTGCCTGGGACCCAACGCAATGGGCTCTGGCTACCCCCCCCCCGCCCCCTGCAGGGCCATGCCACCTCCCAGGGTCTCCTCACACTGGGCGCTGCTGAGCGGGGCTGGGAAGAAAAAAGGGAGGAGAGAGAAAGGGAAGAGGAGTGAGTGGCCCCGCAGTGGGCGGTAGGGTAGTGTGTAGCACTCCAAACAAAAGAGCAACAGTTAACTTAAGCCCTTTGCGGGTTTCCAGAGTCAACAGTATTTGCTGAACTTTCTGTCTCCAGGAGGGGAGGAACCTTGAGACAACAAGATAAAAAAGAAACACAAAAGTGAGATGTTTTCACTAATCTGAATTCGGGGCATATTGACACTGGAAAAAATGTGAAATGTCTCAGTGTGCGTGCAGACACGCTCCTTTAGACTGTCTCTGCCTAGAACAACGGTGCACACCAAATCGTGCTTTTAGATGTCATCAAGATGGAAATATGTCTTTGCTATTTATCAAATTAATCACCCTATAATCTAAAGACAAATGGGATTCCTAGGGCAGAATTCAGCCAGTAATTTAATACCTAAGTTCTTCTGATCGATAAACCATTGGCCTGTTAGAATATTTAAGTCATGCTTAGAGTTATTTAGAAAAAAAAATCTATTAACTTAAGTTCTTTGAAAGCATGTCTTTAATTTAAAATGTCATTTTCCATTTAAGCATTGCATTGTCCATGATTGTAACACAAAACTGAACTTACTTTTAATAAAAAATACTTCGACTTTTTTAAAGCAGGGTTACGTCACAGTTTATCATCTTCAACAAATGACTTGGGTGTGGGCAGTACCTGCCATCACCTTTGTAGGACACCAGGGGGCATCATTTGTGTTTTGACCCTAGGGAATGGTCCAGGCCTGTGGGAGACTCCTGGGGTACCATCATGGACTACACATTTGTGTACCCCCAAATTCATATGTTGAAATCTTAACCCCTGCAGTAGTATTTGGAGGCGGGGCCTTTGGGAGGTTGTGGGGGTGGAGCCCCCATGATGGGATCAGTGCCCTTAAGAGTAAGAGGTCACAGCTTTCTCTGACTCTGCCACACCAGGGTACATGCAAACAGCTGTCTGCAAACCCGGGAGGGAGCCCCCCACAGCCCCGGACCCTGCTGGCACTCTGATCTTGGACTTTGAGCTTCCAGAACTGGGAGGAAAAAGTGTTTGCTGTTTAAAACATGCCAGTCGAGGGCATTTTTGTTACAGCAGCCGGAACTGACCGAGACCAAGAGCACAATGATAAAACACAGTCGTGTTTCAAGAAACACACACACGCTCAAGTGTGAGACCACCCGGGAGGAGAGCATCCGGTGGGGTTCGGAGGAGCCCAGCCTCACAGAAGTGGGCTCAGGGTGCCCTGGAACCCAGGCAGGGCATCAATGTCGCCCGCCAGGGGGCTGGGCAGTGCCAGGTGGGGCTCCTGGAGCGTAAACGTCCCTGACAAGTTCACGATCTGTCCCGGCGAAGCCATTAAGACCAGAGCCACAATTTACTACTTGTCCAGATTCAGCATGTTTACATTCACGGGTAAAAGTTATGCGAGTTATTGGTGCCCTTTAAGAAAAAAACCTCAAATAATTACATTGTCGACCATCTAATGAACGCTAAGAAACATGTGACATGCTAAAGGGGGGGAATTGCAGCGGGCCCGCTGTTGCAGAAGTCGCCCCTACAAAAGCATCTATCTGCCCATGCTCTCCGCCTGGGAGGAAGCCATGGTCTCAGAGCTCCATTCCGGAGTCTCAGCGTCGGCTTCACGCGGACAGCGCCTGCTCCGCCTCAGCTCCTCCAACACAGGACCCCCGCTCGCGGCCACCGCGGACGCTCTGTGCTTGTGGCCTGCCCGGTGGGCTCGCGGCGCCTGCGCAAACTCTTCCTGGGAGCGAACGTAGCGCAGCAAACCCTCGGGGGGTGGGGGGGGGGAAGCCGAGTGGAGGAGCCGCCTTTGGTAGAAGGTCGGCGCGTGCGTCCCTGCTCATGCTGACCGGGAAGACAGGAGGGAGGCTTCATGCCTTGGGAATAGTTTTCCAGGGATCGGAGCAGGGTGGAAGCGTGGAAAGGAGTATCTGTGCTGGGGGAACCTTCTAGAAGACAGATCTGTTCCGGAGGGACCTTGCAGAAAGGCCATGCATGCACTTGTCCAAAGCTAGTAAGGGCGATGAAACACTTCCCAGCCATGTTTGATTTCAAAAGCATTTAAGAAGATGCGTACAGAACACGCGGCAGGGAAGGGTAAGTGACAGTAGCCAGCTGTCTGCAGGAGTTGTAGCAGACACAGCACGGGAGGAGTGGGTCACCGGGGCCGCAGCGGGGGCGGGGAGTGCGGGGCAGTCGCCGAGTGCCCTCCGTAGGCCCCGATGTCAGGGGCTTTTGGTCTGCTGTGTCCTTGGGCCCTCCCGGCATCCTCCTGAGAGAAACAGTGGGAGGGGCTCCATGTCACAGACGGGAGAGTCGGGGAGGGTCGGACAGGCCCCCTTGTCGCCAGGGGCGCAGGGTGTATCCGCCCAAATTCCTGCCTCGCAGCCCTGCGGCTCCCACTCAGTGGCCCTGGGTGGCCGCAGGGAAAGTCTCAGGGGAGCGGCTGATCTGGGTCTCGAGGGTCCTGCACTGCGGGGGGCGGGGGGGCACCCTGAGTACCAGTGAGCTGTCTGCAACACCCACCCCCAGCAGCCTCAGGGGGCAGCACCCACTGCGGGGTATACCCGACGGACCCTGGGAGCTAGGCTCTCTGAATTTCCTGAGAACGTTTGGAGAAAACAATTCGTCATCAGAAAACCCCAGGGTCTGAGAAGGCTGTTTGCTCATCTTTCTGGGAGAAATCGAGGCGACTTGAAATCACCCACCAAATGAGTTCATTTTAATGTCAGCATGTGTATGTGTGTGTGTGTGGGGGGGGGGGTCCGAGGTGAAAGAAAAATAAGTATAACGGCTTCTTTTTTTCAAAGTCACATATTACTTTGTTCATTATGAAATAATGAAGCATTATTTAATCCCATTAGGAAACAAATGAAGTTGAGTAAACAGCACATCTGCCTGCGTGCTGTGAGAGCGAGTCAGGAAACGTGTATTCCACCGACGTTTAAAAATAGCAGCTCGATCTTTCTTGGTAATGACATTGTAGGTGTTTTCATGACAAAAATGTATTTGATAAAAAAAGAAAAGTACAAATATGGCATCGTTACATTAACTGCGGGGGAACTTCTGCTAGGGCAGGCTTTCCTAGATGGCTGGGTTCCGAGATGTAGATTCAGTTTTTCCCGACGGAAGCCCGGAAGCCCGTCTGGGAGCAGGGATCGATACCAACCATCAACAGCAATCATCGGTGAAATGCAAGGAAAGAGGAGGCCCGGTGAGGGCCTGGGCTGGGCGAAAGCCCTGTTTCCGCATGTGCCCCTGCCCCCTGGTGGCGCTCGTCGGTACCGTCGCCTACTGCGCATTTTTAAGACAAGCGATGGGGCGTTCAACCAAGATGTCAGTGGCTGTCTTTCAGCAGCCTGACCACAGAGCGGTGTCCCCGAACAGTGCTGACTGTTTCCACGGGCGCTTAAAGCCGTCGAGGAGGCTGCACTTCTGGTGGGAGTGACGGTGGTGCAGGGGCCCAGTCCTGTTCATGACGTTTCACTGCTTATCCGGTCCCTCGACTAGGGCTGCAGAACAAACGACCACACCACGTGTGGGTGGACACAGCGGTTCCGGATTCAGACGGCGGATGGTTTGTCCGGGGCCACCATTGAAGACGGACTGGCTGGGGGCTGGGAACTCCTGGAGGGGTGTCCACTCGGGTCTGGTGGTTGAGGCTGGCTGGAGGCTGGGGGCGTTTGGCTTCTTCTGCATGTGGGTCTTCACAAGGGTCCATCTGTGGAAGCATGGTGAGTAGAGAGGGGCGGGTGGGGGGAGAGAAGGAGAGAGATAGAGCCAGAAAGAAACTCAGTCTGTTTTGCCCCAGCCCCAGCAGTCAGGTATGGTCAGTCCAACCACATTCCACTGGTCATGAAGGACCAGCCCTGACTCGCCGTGGGAGGGGACCACACCAGCCGTGAACACGGGGAGGCGTGGGTCACTTCGGTGATGCACCGACATGGAGTTTTGTTTCTGGGCGGGGTGTCCCTGCCGCTGTCTTCCACACGGAGCCCCGAGGCTCCCTCCACCCGTGGGCCGGCACTTAGCATCGAAGCCCCGGAAACCTCCTCCTGGAGAGTCTCCAGGAGACCCGCGGGCACTGTCCCAGTTAGAGGAGCTCACTCCAGGGGAGAGGGGACACCTTCCAGGATTTCGCTCTGGAAGGAGAAACAGAGGGCAGGGGGGAGACTGGAGCGGAGGCTGGGGGGGTTGGGGCAGGTTCCAGGAAGCGCAGGTACAAGGACTTGTCTCTGCGCTGGTATTCCGAGAAGCCTCCCTCCCAGACCCCCATCTCCACCTGCATTTTAGAGAATTCCATCAAGGACTTCTGAGAGAAACACAAATGACTAATAAACATTTTTTTAAAAGGAAACTCAATTTCACTAGTAACCCTGGAAACAGACATTGAAGCAACAATCAGATACCCTGAAGAGAATGTCTTAGGTAAGAATTTCTTACCCTTCTTAGACGGCATACTTTCTCCACGAGGGTGACCTCGTTGGATTTAAAATTTACTGTTGCTTACAATGGCCTGAGTACATTTGAAGACTTAATTCAGATGTTTTAAATGTTAAGAATATGAGTATTTTGGGTTTTTAAAAAATAGCCTAGAATTCAGGAATACCTGACCTTGCCATGGTGATTGATCACTCCCCACAAGCTATTTCGGGACCACTGTGTGACCAGAACCTCTCTGGTGTGGCCCCTAGCTGTAGGATGGAGGTCTCACTCCTGATAGGACATTCTGCGTTGTCATCAGAAAGGAGCCGGCCCAGGGGCAGGGCTGCGGAGGCGGGGCTCCTGAGGAGATAACAGACCTGGGCCTTGACAGGAAGTGAGTAGGACTTTTTCCAGGTTCTGCCCTTCTGCTGGGGTGTGGGAGAAAGCTAGGTGGAAAGGACAGCATGAGCCATGGCCCGGTGGTGTCAACAGCTCCATGTGCTCAGATGACAGGTGCTCCATGCCCTGGGCGGTGACAAAGCAGTGGGTACTTTGAAGCTGCACCTGAAGGTTGGCATCGTGTGGTTATGGGCCGTGGCTGGGAGGCTGAACTTGGTCCATGTGGGGGTGGGAGAAGGGAGGGGGAGGGGAGCCATCAATGGACTTTAAGCGAGGGCTCCATGCAGTTGGGTGTGTTAGGAGTGTCACTCTGAGCACGGCAACAGATGGAAGAGCAAGAGGATGTGACGAAAGATAACAGCAGGAAGCTGACAGTGGGGGATGCCTGGGACAGTGACCGTGGGGATGGAGAGAAGCAGTCATCAGAGTTGTTCTTGGAATGGCAGGGGGCGAGGGCGAGAGGGAGATGTGCAGGCGGGCTCCCAGGCCTCTGGCTTAGGTGACTGGACAGATGACGGTGTCCGAAACCCACCCGCAGGATGTGAGGGAGAAGGAGGGGGACGTGAGCTCGCGTTTGGACTCGCTGAGTCTGCGCACCCATGGGGTGCCCAGGGAGCCAGTCCGACCCTGGCCCTGCCCCGGGCCGCGTGTCTCCTGGAATCATTCTGCTCGTCTGCAGGTCTCCCCACCCCCTGGAATTCATGCTCCCGGAGAGAAGTGACTGTCCTTTGTCTTGAATCTCCTGGTATGGGGCCTGGCGCCTTGGGAGGCGGCAGCAAGTTCTGCTGAATAAACGGTTGACTCCGTAAACGACTGGCCGACAAAATGCGGGCAAGGAAGAGGAGGGTGGGGGAGAGGGGCCGCCATGTGAGAAGTGGTCAGAAAAATGGAAGCCAGCAAAGGTGATCGGGCAGAACGGGGTGGTGGGAGGGGGCCAGAGGACCAGCCAACAGGCTTGTCCCCAGCTACTCCATGTCCCCAGGACACCACAGACCAGGCCCCGGAGGTAAAGCTCAGCTGAAATGGGCCAGTCCTGGCCCTGTCCTCCATGCAGACTCACCCCCCCACCCCCCGGGACAGTCCTTGTGAGTCACCCCATTCCCAAGTCACTTTCTGCTGGTGATGGAATGATACGCTCAGCTGGTGGCCGCACCTTCCCACATCCTATTTACGAGGAGAAAATCTCCCCATTCGTTATGGAAAGGATGGAGCAAGTGGAAGGACCTGATGAGGGATTTCTTTCCACGGATGGCAGGAACTCTGGACCCCCGCAGGAGTTCACAGCCCTCCAGACGGAAGCTCAGAGATTCTGTCCTGTGATCCTTCACTGGATTTCAGCCGATCGCTTAACATCGGAAGCAGCACGTGATGCTCTTTGTTCTGAGCAAAAGCATCTGTTCAACAATTAACTAATTGTTTTGCCAATCGCTGTTTGGTTTTCTCTCGTTGTTGTTGTAAAACCAATAGCAGCAGAAGGCTTCGAAAACAAGGAGATAACCCCCAATGCTGCCCACCCCACAAAGCTCGGACACCGACTGCGTGCCCCAGGCCCTTCTCAAATCGGACAGTGTTTTAGTTGTAAACACAGGGTGCTTTGTGTCTTGCCTTTTTTTTTTCACTTAACATTATCTGATTCTTTTTTATGAGCAATGAAATTCGATACAAGGTGGTGCTCACAGGAGTTTTTTGAAAGACCATTGTTGGGAGGATTGGTATTTTCTAAGCCCCATCGACTTCAGGGAATCAGGAAATTAAACTTTTTATTTATTGGTCTTTGACTTCCCCATAAACGGACGGTCGCAGTTCTAGGCTTCGAGGAAGCAGCCGGGCAGAACAAAGGCCTGCCCTTGAGTAATTAGGCCTCGGGTGGGGGCAGGGCGGCGCTTCACCACCCTCCGTCCTCACCTGACACCATTAGTTTCTTTGGTTTAAAAAAAATTACCCTACGTGGGTGTTTTTTTTTTTCTTTTTCCCCATCCAAACGTTTAAAACACTGAACTGGTCTTTGTACGGTCGTTTAAGGAAAGGACAAAGAATGCTGGCGACTTGCGTGATGGTTTAAAACCCTTTTGGTGAATCTGATGACTCTCGGCCGCAGCTGAGCACCGGGGACTCGAACTCAGGCAGCGAGGCTGGCCCAGCGGAGCCCAGGGAGGCCCTCGGTTGGGCGCTGGGTGGAGCAGGTGGTCTGACACTCGCCGGGCTGGCCTCTGCAGATCTTGCCACGCCCGAGAGGCCCCCCTGTGGGGACTCCGTCCTCTGTGAGGCCACGGAGGCTGTTCATCTGAAGTGGAGTTCTTCAGTGGGGGAGCGGTTTTTGCTTCGGGCTCTTAACCTCCTCGACTCCCTCTCTTCCCAAGCTCAGGCCGCAGCAGGAACTGTCTCCTTCTACCTGGAACCGCAGCTGTTCAGTCAATACCCAGTGGAAGTCTCCCTTCAGAGGAGGGGAACTGGAGAGCTCTTTCCCACAACAGCGACCTCAGAAACAGGCTGTCATCTTTGCGGTCCCACCTGCATGCACCTGCCGTGGCTTTGTAAAGCAAAAGGGTCGTCCTGCTGCACTCCCCGCCCCCAATGGAAAAGGTCTTGTGACAAACAGGACGTTTCGCAGGCGCCCAGGCCTGCGCATGTGGGTTTGAGTGGTTGACTTGAGCTGCTGTCTCCTCCGTTTGCTTGGCGAGGGTCCCAGGGAGAACTAGCAGTGTGACAAGGCGAAGGGGCCAGGGTGCACAGGAGCCCTGTCCCCGGGCACTGGCGTCCTGGGACAGAGAGGAAGTGGATACTGACCAGCCCAGCAGGCGCCGAGCTGTCTCCCGGGAGGAGGGACAAGCGGTACTGGTCAGATGGGGGCCAAGGTGCAATGGCCAGGTCTTCCCAAAGCAAGGCAGGACGAGGGATCGGGTCTCATGAAACCCCCCGCCAACCCAGTGTGCCCCCCCCCCCGCCTCTAGGAGCTAATCCAGTCTTCTGTGGGTGTGAGACTGTTGTAACGTGGGACCCAATTTCATGACAGTTCAATGGCAGAGAATCTTGACAAGAAGGAGGCATCAGCCCACTGCCCCATGATTCAGAGAAGGGGTCTCTGAGGCCCCGAGGGGTCACCCTGTGGGCCTCACGGATTGGTCCTGCATCTTCCTGGTTGCTGGAAATTGTGCAGAACTCTTACCCTGCACCTAGCACTTTGAGAAATACTTTGCATGCATCTTCTCCTGGGATCCTTAATCCGGGGACATGGGTTCTATAATCAGCCCCAGGATAAGGAGGTGGAAACCAAGACTTGC
This sequence comes from Tonatia bakeri, assembly GCA_004024845.1. NCBI lineage: Eukaryota > Metazoa > Chordata > Mammalia > Chiroptera > Phyllostomidae > Tonatia > Tonatia bakeri. The sequence continues at coordinate 52,320 of PVIA01007685.1, forward strand.
TGGTGACTTGTCCCAGGCCTTGGAGATCATGAGTAAGTGAGCTAGGTACAAAGCTGGGCTGTCACCGAGCGAGCTAGGAACGGCCTTCACAACTGTCCTTGGCAGAGATATTCCGGAATGCTCCTTTGTTGACCCCTTCCGACAATGCTCCGTGTCCCGGCCAGGTGTTGCATGCTGGCGCGTGGAGGTACAGTAGATGGGGGGCTGTGCACAGTCTTCTGCTGTCCCTAGACACTGCCATCGTCCAGGAATGAGAACCTGGCAATGTCAGGGTGCCCCCTCGTGCCCTCGGGGCCTTCTCCTCCTGTCCCCCACCTCCATGCCCATTTTTATGCGCACCAATCATAGCTCCTTCTTCACCCGCGAGTGAGCTTCGGGGCAGGGTTCCATCGCAGCCCGAGGGGACCCCGGCCCTGCAGAGAGAGCCCTTTCAGCCTCTCCCGTTGGCGACCTGGCAGCCTGAATTTCTAGGCCACTTCAAACACGTACACGTGGTGTTTGCACAGCTGCATTATAGGGATGATTCATGAAATGGATGACCACATGAGATTGTTTGATACCTTGGCGCAAATTCATATAAGTTCACACATGTCACTTGTCTAAATCTTGTGCCCAGTACTATAAACCTGCCCCATGCACTGTGACCCTCTGCGTCACCCCTTCTCGGTCCCTCCTAGCATCTCCCAAACTCTGGGACATTGACATTGCTTTTCTCTGCACCCCTCCCCCCACCCCTGCAGTTCTTTGCCCTGTCTGGCTTCAGAATCACCTGAGAAGCTTTGAAAAGTTACCGAAGCTGAGTCTCAACACAGGAACATCACTTAACTGATGCGGAGCAGGGGGAAGCAGGCCTTGGCACAGCCTGGGGCTCCCCAGAACGTTGGATGGGCAGCCAGCCTCAGGGACTTGGCCCGAGGTCTTCTCCCGGCCACCACGGCCTCTTTTCCACCTCTGGGGATGACTCTCAGTGAGTCGGCAAATACCTGCTCTTATCCAGATGCAATCAAAATGTACTTAGTGCTCTAGTAAATAGTTTGTTTTTCTAGGTCCTTTGGTGGAAAAAGACTTAACATCAATCCCTCACCCAGCAGATGGAAAATTAGACTCAGCTTCTGCCCTTGCACATATCCAAACTTCAATGTACAGAAGAAACACAAACTCATAATTGTTCTGCAATATCATCTGTATCCAATATTAAACACATTCCCATGACATTTAGCTCTCTGATCACAGCTTAATAAAATTATAATTATGACCTTTCAAAGTATTGTCACTCGATCCACACTTAATCGGCATTCTTAGCTTGACATCTTGGCGAAGGCCGGGGTGCTGCTTTTTGTCCTGACAGTCGAAATTTCATGCACTAAGGACAAGGATGGGACCGGCTGCTCAGCCCTGTACCCCATCAGCCCCCATACCCCAACGTCCAGCACAGTGGCTTAAAGACAGTCACTGAGCAATGAGTAAGCACCTGAGGCATTCGGGCACGCCTGACATCTATTCACATTGGTGCCCTTGCGAACGTGCCTGCCTGGCCAGGCCCAGAGGGAAGGGGGCATTTGGTAAAGGGGGTGTGAGGTAGGCGTGGGGGCAGGGCTGTATCGGCAATGAGCCAAAATCGGCCCAGATTCAGTTGGCAAACATACCTGCTTTCATCAAAACTATCCCCATGGACACGAACTCTCAGATGGCTGAGAACTAGCAGAGTCAGATCCGTCCTTTAAAATTCCAGAATATCACACATTAGGTGTTGATTTCCACACAAAATGTGCTTTGAAGGAACAATAAGATTTCTCCCGTGGGGTTACATTGAGATTTCCCGATCCTTTGCAAACCGCAATGGCGCTGGTTGGAGTAGGATTGGACACGCCACTGGTGGCTGATAACAGTCACAGAATCTTCAACAGAGGTTATAAACCACAGGAGAATACCTAAGATAGTTTCAGTGTTTCTCCCTCAGGCCTAAGGAATAGCAATGTGTTCTGGGGTCCTTAGGTTCTGCCCTGGTCGCCGAGGGTCCTGTCTGCCGCTGGAGGAAACGCGGGGTAATGAGCAGTGTTGCTCTTCCTGCTGGAAACGGGAGTCTGCAGCCAATGACGCCGCCAGACCAGTTGTCATGAGCAAGGGAGTGTTGCCAAAAGGAGTCACTCACACATGTTTGTGTCTTTCTACGATGCCAGGTTTGTTAGCAGAGGTCTACCAATAAGCTAATAGAGTCACATGCAAGTTATATGCAGAGAGGGGCAGCCCACGCCATAGAAGTGAGCAGAGCAAGCGTCTGGCATGAAATCACCAGCGCATCCGCAGGTGGTGAGATAGGCGTTGGTCTCAAGCCGGACAACAGCCGTGGTGGCGTGTGTCCGGTGGAGCGGAGGTCCAGCAGGGCTCCCAGCATGGCCCCTTGCACGGCCAGGCTTGAGTGCCCAGTGGTCAGAGCTCTGAGCTCTCACAGCCCACCAGGGCGGAGGCCCCACACATTTCGGTGTCCAGATTGAGTCCTTGCCTGCATGTCCAGACTTGTGGTTTTGGGCACTCTGGGCCCCTCCAGAGGGGTTCCCGTTACACCCCATTACCTCAGTCTTGACATAACTGTCATGGCCGACAGGGACTCCATATTGGATTGTCAAAGGTCGGAAACCGCCGCTCTGCCGGTGCTCCATATGTTAGTGCCCCGGCCAAGTACACACACTGGCCCTTGGGTCTGAACCCGGTGAGGCCGGCTCCCAATTGGACGGCGGTGAGAAAGAAGGGGAGTATTTTCCAGGCTGGAAACTTGCAAATCCGTGTGATTTCGGCTGGGAGCGAGAATACAACGCTCGAGGTTTTCTTGGTTACTCTGTGCAGAAAGCACACACTACACCTGACAGACTCAACCGTTTCCTAAAGCCGTAGCCAAGCGTGTGAGTTGCAGTTTTATTCATTCCGTTTATTCAGCCAGGCAGGCTCTGACAGGGGGTTGATTTGCTGTTTCATATTTGGGGGGATTGTTTTGGTATATCCGTAGTGTGTTTACTTAAATACTCTGTTACATGAGATGTTTTCAGTTGTTTTGATAGGCACTTATAAAGGCAGCACACAGCATTTCACGCTCACGCAGCACGTCACGAGTCCCCAGCGCAGCACCAGGATTCTTGTGGCAACTGCCCCCCCACCCCTGCGTGCTGGGAAGCGCCAGCCGCGTTCCACCTGGAGAAAAGCCCAGAGCCAAGCAGCAGGGGAGTCTTTCCCAATCTCTGGCTGGAGACACCACACCAGGACCAAAGACTGTGGGTGGCAGCAAGGAGCCTGGAGAAGGAAATTGATTCTTCCTGCTTGTTTTATGGTGCTTAGGGTGTTACCACAACAGCACAGGAGCTTTCCCAAGCTCAGTGAACATATGGGAAACCTATACTTAGCTTATCGTTTCAAGCCTTTTCTCTCCCACACCCATCTCCTCCCTGTACCAGGAATCCTCAATATGGTACTGTCTCTCTAGGTTAAAAAAATTTGGTTGAATGGGGTGAAGCGTCCTCCTTCCCTGACCCGTGGCCCACAGTGTTGCGTCCTGAACTCTGGTGGGAGTCGCGGTCAACCGCTGACCTACCTGGAATGGCCATTGTATCAGTCATGGGAAGGGAACACGGTAACCACATCCGAACCTGGTGGCCACCCCCACAGAGATGGCTGTGGGCAAAGACAGCCACAAGTCATGCAAAACAAAGAGAGGGCCGTCTTTAAAATTCGTCCTAAATGTCAGAACAGACCAATGGAGAATGCACTTCTCTGCCTAGAAATAGGCGGCATTTAAGAGCAGGTTACACATGGTAAAAAATCATCGGTCTGCTCTTTTCAGTGTGAGGTCTAAGATCCTATAGGTCTGATTTTTGAGTGTCTAGAAGCTCAGTGGTTATGTGAACGTCTGTCCTAGTGACAGTCAGTCCCCGAAGCCTCCCAGTATTGTGCTGGGGTGGGTACCAGGCAGCATCCCCCAGAAATGTTATCACTAAGCCATCAGCCGTCCTTTCAGCATCCAAATCATTTCCAGGATGGCACAAGTCCAAGTCTAAATCATTAGAACAGAAATCTATAAACACCTGCAGGTAATTGATTAGTAAGTTGGGGTTCCTTTAACTGACTGTTTATTCCTCTGTTCCCAACAACATGCTAAATAAGGCAAAGAACCGACAGCAGCAAGTCACTGACATCCTGCCAAGTAATTAAAGACTTTCGTTTGGGGAACTGGGTCGTTGTATCTGGGGCATCAACCCTGGGGCCCCAAGACCTACCCCTCCATTAACACTCTGTATCCCTTCGTTGTTGGTTTGCTGGATTGGAAACTGTGAAGTCATTGATTGGTGTTGTTTATTTTTTATGTAGAAAACAATTAAGTGAAAAAAGACTGGTTTTTAAGGGCAAGTTATCCAATTTGTGTTTCTATAAATGGTAACTCTACCCCGACCCGCTACTTTGTAACCCCCAATTGGAGAGTGGGGGATGCTTCCCTCAACTACACGTCCCCCCTTCACGTGGGTGCAGATTTGGTTCTGTGTCCCTTTTTGGTAATTTTTAACATTTCCCCGGCATGAAGTGGAACTCAGGTCACTCTTGCTGGACATTGTTGGTGTTTGGGCAGAGAAAGGGGAGGCAAGGCAGAGGCTCGGCAAGTTCGGGTTTGTGAGGACACCCGCAGAAGAAAAGGAGCCGCAGCTGGAGAACAGTGTTCCCGCACGTCGTGGGGGGCGGGGCAGGAGGCGTGGCATGACTGCGCTGTGCAGGTAACTCCTTTTGGGCGGAGCTCCCTCTGGGAACCCTGGGTGTGAGGATGGGGACTCGAGGGCCCAATGTTAGATTCTCACCCTCCCAGATGACAACCAACCACAGAGAAAATCAGAGGGAATCAATCGAAAAACCACTAGAAGTTTATCGTGTTAATGGATTGTTTGTTGTTTGTTTGTTTATTGGAAGTTTAGCCAGGTGAAAAATACAAGATTTACATACAGAAACCAATAGCTTTTTTACACACCAGGCAAAAAAAATCAACCTAAAAGTGTAACTTAAAAACATAACATTCCAAACAGCTGCAAAGGTTAAAAATATGCAGTAATAAACATAGAAAAACAACCTGGAAAGCTACATGAAGAAAATTATGAAGTTTACTGAAGAGCATAAGGTAAGATTTATATAAATGGACAACACACCATGGCATGAAGATGTCGATTCCCCCATAAATCAACATCTAAGTTCTGAAAAATTCCTACGGAATGGCCAATGGATTTCCTCGACAAGCTTATTCTAAATTCATCTGTCAGGAAAATATCCAAATATGAGCAAGGACCTCTGGGTACAGAGTGATGGTGACAACTTACAGACGGAAATATAAATGGCCACCGAGCAGGAAAAGATGCTCAGATGTTCAATTTCACTAACAATCAGAGAAATGCAAAATAAACAATAAGATACGATTTTTTTTGTCCTTAAGTATCTTTCCTGAAGTCTCTGAAAGATCATCTGGGGCAGGAGAGACAGAAATGTGCACACTCTGTTGGCGGGAGTGTAGCGGGTCCAGTCTTTTCCTAGAGAACTTCGGTAGCATCTGTTCAAACTTCAGCCATGCCTAAGGCCCAAGCCGGCTCCAACAAGGCAACTGTTCAGAGATTACTCCCAGGTCCCCCCTAAACATGTACTCAAAGCGTCTGATCAAGCGTGCTCCTGTGGTTCATGTGGTGTGATGGCCAAAAATTAGAAACAGTTTGAACTCTCCTTAACAAGAAGATACTTTTTAAAATTATGGCAATACCTGATACGGTGCAGCAGGCAGTTTAAAAATCAAACCAGCCCTGGCTGGTGTGCCTCAGTGGACTGAGCATTGGCCTACACACAGAAGGGTCGCTGGTTCAATTCTCGGTCAGGGCACCGGCCTGGGTTGTGGACCAGGTCCCTGGTTGGGGGTGTGCAAGAGGCAGCCGGTCAACATTCCTCTCACACATCAATGTTTCTCTCCCTCTCTTTCTCCCTCCCTTCCCCTCTCTAAAAATAACTGAAAAAAAATAAAAAGCAAATCAGTGTGTACACACAGACACCATCAGAATTCCAAGATGCATTGTTAAATATCAAAAGAACGTTATGAAACACTACGTGCTGTGTAACCCGGCTGTGTTTAAATGTTTGTGTAATCACGCACAGCTCTGTGATTGTAAATGCACAGAATAAAAACCCATGGTCGACTTCTTAGGAGGACAGGACAGGGACTAGAGATGCGGCAAAACTGAGGGGAGCTCCTGCTTTTTCAGCATTGTTTGAAATTTCATAATGAAAACATAACCGTGTAGTAATGAGGTAATTTTTAAAACTCCCCCAAAAGTTAATGTGGCAATTTTAAAATTCATTAAATTCATTTACAACACAACCACATACTTTTATTTTATGAGGACTTGAATATTTTTCCAACCTAATTAAAAATAATAAAAAATCTTCTAAAGGTCGGGCGTGGTGCCGTAACCTGTTGGCTTTCTGGCTCTTCCACATTCTCGCTTACGAAGCTTGGCCTTGGCATTCAGACGTGTGCAATATCCAACCCTAAACAAACCTTATGGTGATTGGGAGTGCTGGGTCAGAATGTCCTGTCAAGCACCAGTGCTACAGAACGCATCGAGGATCTTCTGAAAGGATTAGGGCTCCAGTGAAGAATCAGCCTTTTTGTCAACAGTGAACCTTACTTTTGGATCCTTTTTCAAAAACTCTGCATAGCTTCGCTCAGGAATAAATCTGAAAGAGTTCCATATCTCATTATAATGTCTTGGAAAGCGTCTGAAAATCGGGACCACCATAGCTTCAGGATAGACATACGATATTTGGTAACTCGAAAAGCCATCGAGACAAGATGGAACATAGTCACACGCCCAAAGATTGAAATTTCTTGAAGCATGCTGCCTTTTTTCTGGGGAGACCTTCCTAAGTCCCAGGCCCTGGGGAAGAACCAAAAAGATTAGGGGGGAAAAAGTCAAGGTCACACAGTCCTGAGGTCTACAGTGAAAGTAGCTATATGACATCCTATCTTTATACTTAAAATTTTTTAAATTTATTGAATTGAGAGAGAGAGAGCAAAGAAGGTAGTGAACAAAACATCAATTTGTTGTTCCACTTATTTATGCATTCATTGGTTAGTTCTTATATGTGCCCTTATAACAGGGTGCAGCCAAGGGGGTGGGGGGCAAATGGGGATTTGTAATGGGATCCTGCACTCAGTGTCCAGGAAATATTAGGAAAATATGTATATAGAGAGAGGGTGTCCTCACCTCCACAAGTCTGAGCTGGGGGATGGGATGCATGAAATGGGGCCATTGAGAGTTGTTTCGAATAGCAACAGTTTTCCAGATAACCTCTAGAATAGTCGTTCAACATATCTATAACCTTTAACTAATTTCATGAATATGTTAAACAGCTGTGGCCATGGGGGATGGGAGTGACTTCAACCCATGATTTAACTGGGAGTTGACTCCCCCTGGTTACGGAGCCTGTGTACGAGCTTGGAGATGATTGGCTCCACACCACAGGGCCACACTTGCCCGGACTTACTATGGCAGCCCAATAAAGCTGGAAAAAATACGGAAATGCTGGCAGCTGTGGCCAATTGTGGATGGAGTCGGAAATGGTGCAGGAGAGGAAGATTGGCGCTGGAATTTAAACCCAGGCACAGCAACCATGCGGGGTCTATTTGAGATCACGGAGCTTGGGCAGAGAAGAACTGGGGGTCTTTTGGGGACGAGGAGGCTTGCGCAGAGAAGGACCACAGGCTGCTACTTCTTTTTCTGAGATACAATACCCCAGACTGGGAAGAGGGGGAAGGAAGGACTGTGCATTTGTGGGCATTCTAAAGGACTTTGGGATCTCAATGAAGACATTAAGTTATTACTCTTAAGTTTGTATAACTCTTTAAATACGTAATCCCATTCCTTTTCACCAGTCTCTGGCACTGAGAGATGGCTTTCCCTGGCGGCGGGTAAGGCAGACCTAGTACGGGGTGGGGGACCCCCTCCCCGGAGTCCATTCGGTAATAGTATATTGTTCACTCTCCCCAGGTCTGTACTGTAACACCCTGACTGGGGATTGAACCCCTAACCTTGGTGTACTGGAACAACACTCCTATCAACTGAGCTCCCTAGCCAGGGCCAACATCCTATGTTTAAATGCAGAATATAGCCACCATTATAGGAGGTATGCTTTACCAAACTGTTGAAGTCTATAAAACAGCACTCAAAACATGCTGGTGTCTTGCTATTGTTTTGGAAGCTTTTTACTCCCACCAGAGAACTGGACTTCTAGAGATACGGAGGGTAGAACCAGAGAATCCCAGATGCAAATAGTCCATGAACCAGCCTGGACACCCCCAGGGACCCTAGGTAGGGTCTCTGCCCCCAGGCGGCTGCTCAGAGTGCCCCGTCAGCATTCGGTGGGGTAGGTGATGCCCTCTCTGAGAAGTTGAAGAAGGTGGGCTCTTTCTCAGGCCAGAGGGCTCTGAGAAAAAGTGGCAACTGTGGGCCCCTGCCCACAGGCCTCCTGGTTACGTCTCGGCACCTTGCACGTGACCCGGGAATTTCCATGTATTCAAAATGCTGCCTTTGAGTTGGTCGTGACCAGGTGAGGAAGAAAACACTGTGCTTAGATGAAAGACCAGAAGGAAATAGACATTAGATTACAGTCATAAAGTGAGGTTGCCTTTTCCTAGGGTCAGTGTCATTCAGAGTAGCAGGTGGCACACCCAAACGGGGTCATTTAAGGAGTTTCATAAAGGCACTGTTGACCCGTGTGTGTGTGGAAATTCCCAGAAACAGCTCAGTAGCAGCCCTGGGACCAAGGGGCCTGAGGAGGAATACAGACCACACAGACCATCTGGGGGCCATAGCAGGGAGAATGGGTGGGGTGGGGGGCCCTGGAGGGATGAGGGGGAGGTTATACTGCCCAGGCACCTTCCCCCGCAATTCCTTCCAGATACTCCAGAAAAAAAATAAAATAAAATAAAAGAAAGGCATAAAATAAATAGGAAAAAGAACCACAAAGAAAGTAATAAGAAAAGCTTGTCATTCTAAATATTATTCTTGCTGATAATGTGACTGAAATACACTGAAAATTTAAGAATCCACAAAAAGAAAGAAAGGAAGTGAGAGAGGAGGGTGGGGGGGTCGAGGGGGGAGAAAATAGAGAAAGAGAGAGAGCAAGGGGCCAGCTTGGAATTTAGGGCCACTTAAGGTCATCCCAGGAGAATGGAATTCCCATGAATCAGGAGAACACAGTCTGAGTGGCCAGCTCAAGAACCTTAGAAAGGAAAGTGATGTGAATAATACTCTGAAGAACTTGCCTTGTTCTTAGGGAAAAGCTGTAGATATTAACTTTCATATTCATGGAGTAATATAGTGTTTACATATTTCTCATGTATACTTAAGAGTAACCACGAGTAGAATATCAATAGAAGTCCGGGTGAGCAAATGAATTCAACCCAGCCAAGTCGGTGGGAATGGGGCAGGGGATGACACACCAGGGTGATAACTAGGAAGCATTAAATGGGATGGAAAAAATAAACCCAAAACAAATGATCATAATAATGTGAATGGGTCAAGTTTTCATTTAAAGAAATGGCTCCTAGATTTTTAAAAACTATGCTCTATTCTATTTATAATTAAAGAAAAAACAAAACAAAATGACTACAAAGTATAAAGACAAGGAAATGGACCATGATATGAGGAACAGATTTTAGCAAAAGGAGAATGATAGTGGCAATGCTAATATCAAAGTGTGGAATTCATGGCTAGATGCATTCAGGCATATAAAGAGGACTAATTTACATTGATAAATAATAAAAGCCACCAATAAAATAAAATAATAATAAATGTTTATGCAGAAAGACATGGTATTAAACCATATAAGGCAAAAAAATTAGAAACTCAAGAACAGTCATGGAAGGAAAAATTGATAGATCAAGACAAATATTAAGAAAAGTATATGAAGGATTTAAATTAAAAAAATGCTAATCCTGAAATAATATAAAGAACTTTGTAACCAACAAAGGGGAAGATATATTCTTTCTTAACACCAACAAAACACATGTTAAAATGAATCATACGCAAGATAACAAAGATACCCTTTTTTCTTTTTTTTAAGATTTTCATTTATTCATTTTTTTAGAGAGAGGGAGAGAAACATCGACTGGTTGCCTCTTGCATGCTCCCAACTGGGGACCTGGCCCACAACCCAGGCATGTGCCCTGCCCCGGAAACGAACCAGCAACCTTTCAGTTCATAGGCCAGCACTCAATCCACTGAGCCACACCACCCAGGGCAACAAAGATAGTCTTTATAATTAAAAAAATAGAAATCACAGGTTATATTTTATAAAACTTACTATAACCCATGGAACTAGGGATTTACAACAAAAGAATAATCTTTAAAATTTCTAACCATATAGAAAATTTAAACATTTACTGAAAAAAGAAATAAAAAAATTAAATAATAGACTATTTGGAAGCAAATAATAGTGCGACTTTAGTTAGAAAAATCTTTGGGATGCCCAAGCAATAATCTGAGGCACATTCATAGTTCTAAAAAATGCATTCATGGTTCCAAAAAATTGCCTCTGCAGAGGCAAACGAGGTTTTTCCGGCTAAACCACTTCAGTGTGATTCAGATATTGCATCGGAGAGGACAAGGTCACTTTGGTAACGTTATTTAACTTCACTGGCTCTCTGCTGCCTCCTCTCCAAACTGGGAATGTTAGGAGCAATTAACCGATAGGACTGCAGTGAGGAATAAATGAGATAATGCGTGGTGATAGCATATGGCTTATGCTTAATAAACAGTGGGTATTACTAACATCATCATCATCATCACATCATCATCGTGGACTTTCAGGTTCTTTAAGGATTCTCAGAGGTCACCTGGCACGACCCTAAGATACGTGAACCCTGCCCTGCCCTGCCCTGTGCTGCCCTGTGCTGCCCTGTGCTGCCCTGTGCTGCCCTGCGGTGCCCTGCCCTGCCCTGCCCTGTGCTGCTCGGCAGCCGCTGGCCACATGGGCTATTAAGCACCTGAAGTGTGAACATTCCCAACTCAGAGGAACCGTAAGTGTAAAATACAGACTGGATTTAAAGACTTAGCTTGGGGAATGTAAAATACCTCATTAACGATTTTTCATTGATTATGTGTCGAAATGATGATTTGGAGAATTATCGGATTAAATAAAATATATGAACACTAATTTCATCTGTTTCTTTTTTACGTAATGTGGTTACTAGAAAATTTAAGTTACATATATGGCTTGTAACACATTTCTGTGGCATGGTGCTATGGGAAACCACCAGTAACAAGTGGGATCAGACTTTATTTTCCCCAGTGACGGGAACTCACCACCTCCAGAGAAAAGACGACTCCAGTGCTTAGGAAATCCTTCTTTCTGTAATGTAAGCTCCCCGTCCCTTGGATCCCTACTTGTGGCCTCTGCTATGCCCAGACACGTGTAGGCAATCCCCCTTTCCTTTCCCAAGAAAGCTCGCTGACAAGACAGTGTACACATAGGAAGTGCACAGAACCCAGTCAGAAGCCGGTGCAGACTTCGAAAGCTGTGTGGAACTTGGGAAGCTTCACACATTTTTTTTTTCTTGTAACCTAGTATCAGGCTTTGACCTTGTTCCAATTTTGAGGTCAGTCCTCTGTCCTCAACACATCTCCGGAAATCAAGAGCCTTGATGTCTCCTGCCATGTGATTAGGAACTCAGAGATACTCACGGAGTCAAGGTAGAATCCAGAATTCTCGAAGCTGTGCCGATTGTCGTGGACAGAAAAGGGGAAGCTATTGTGGACTGCTTGCTGCAAAAGAGAGAAGGGGGCGGTGAGAGGTCCCCCCTCCAAACCCCCATGCACTTTCAGAACCGGCCCATGGGGCGTGGCAGGAAGACAGGTGGGGCACAGTGGCCACTAAGTGAGAATTAATCCTGTCCCCAGAGATGGAGCAAGCACAGCACGGGAGGGCAAGGGCGTAGCTGTGTGTGTGAGCTCAAGGCTTTGAAAGGCAACCTTTATGGCTAAGAATCATACACATTTTCTTTCAGACACCTCCTTTGGAGGCAAGGAAGGAAAAGTTTACAGGTTCCTGGGACTGAAACCTGGAGAGGAATTCTGAGACCCTCTGGGCCTGGAGGCAGGTGAGGAACCGTGTGTGAGGTCAATGCCTGCCTCTCCTTCAGAGCACACTGGGTCCCTGAAGCTGCTCGGGAATTGGCTGGGGAGCAGAACAGGTGTGCCCCTGGGCTGTGAGTTGTAACCGGAGGGGTTGCTTTTTGTCCACAGAGGAGCCTACCTGGACTGCCTGGACCAGGAGGTGGCTCCTCGGGGAGAGTGTCTAGGTGTCACAGTGGCCAGGGGGTGGGGCCGGGGTGCTCCCACCCTTGAGGCATCCAGGGCCGGTAGGTGAGCAGTTCCTTCCAAGGAAGAAGCACCTGGCCTCAGAGCCGGGAGCGTGGGGGCCTGGGAGCTCGGAGCCAGTGCTCCACACTCACCTTCTCTCGGACTTTGTAGATTGGTGGCAGCTTCCCTTCCACTTGCCGAGAGGCTCGCGGGCTACGCGGCTCTTTCAACGTGGTCTTGGTGATGGATTCCGGCGTCTTCTGTGGCAATCCAATGTGAGGGAACTAGAAAACAGCACGCGCCTTGATTAAAACCAGACATGTCACAATCTCCAAGCCAAGGATCAGGGCTTCCTCTGTAAAGTGATTAAAATGCAATTTGGGTGCTTCTGGCCTGCGACGGAAATGGCATAATTTTTAAGGATTCTTTCCAAGACAAGAAATATTGTCATGGCCCAAGGCCATCACTGCCGGTTGTTTCAAGTTCCTGAGGCCACCCCTGCTGCGCTGGAGCCTGGAGAGGGTTCTGCGGCCTGGTGGGCAGGGTGTGGTCCTGCAGGAGTGAGCCCAGAGAAGGCGGAGATGTGTTACTTGAGATCTTCTTTCTCGTCAGGGTGCACCCTGTGCTTGGGAACAAAGATCCAGCCCATGTTCACAGCGGGGAGCCAACCTCCTGTGGGTTTGAGGTGGACCCTAAGACTCAGGGAAGTTAGGAGTGAAAGGTCCCAGGTGACTCTCCACTGAGAATATAAGGTGGTAAATAGTGGGAAGATGGTTAGGGGGTAGGGGGCTTTGTGCCTCCCTAGGAGACGGAGGGGAGCAAGCAGGACTCTGGGCAGAGGGAGGTGGACCCAGCGAGGGCCTCCACCAGCCCCACACAGAGCTTTGGACATGGATGGTCTCTCAGAATCGTCCTGAGTTGGGGAGAGTGGCCCGGGCCTCTGTGCATGCTCACCCATCAGTCACTGGATGCGGGCTGCCCCGAAAAGAGGGGGTGGCCTTGGGAGGCAGCCCTCTTCAGGGTGGATGACCATCAAGAGCCACACTCAGCAGCTGGGACGAGCCCTTTGTTCTTGAAATGGGGATGGGAGTGGGGTCTCTGGGAGTGGAATAAAAGGGGAAACTGAAATACAAACTAAAGACAAGGCCCCCACTCTTGGTGAAAGTCCCTGTGAAGGGAGGAGGCATGACATGGTGGCTGGTCACAGACTGTTCCAAGTCCCGAGTCCAGGCCCAGCTCGCTCTCCTGCACTGAGAGCCTCATGCAGGGGACAACCTTTCCGAGCCCCGCTGTCTCTCTAAAACGGGAATCATCCCTACTTGAGAGGGCAGATGTGATGACAATGGAAAATGCATGCGCCCGGACAGAGCTCAGTAACTGTCTTTGCTCTCAGCTGTCTCCTCCTGGTCCCCAAAGCCACTACCACAGCCACAGGCAGGCCCTCCCTCCTCTGCTTTTGGATTATAATGACATTGGACAACTGCCATTCTCTCTCATTCCTTCTCTAGTCACCTGTTTATTCAGGTGACTTACACTTCATGTCTGCAAAGAATGTGTTTAGTATGTTACTATTGTATGTCGCCATGGATAATGGGCACTTTTGCCCAAATTTTTTAGGGAAAAATAAGGATGCACATTATACACGTGCATAATCATGACAAACCATGGGGGCATAATAATCTCATGTACAATTCACACAAAAATCGTGGGCACGCATTATACACAGCAAAACACAGCTTTTGTTTAGGTCAGAGGGTGGGGAGGTTACATCATCGATGTTGGACCCTTGGTGGGGTGTTCTCAGCGGTGGGGAGAAGCAACAGACTGGATGACACTGAGCGATGGGGAGGCCTCCTGAACACAGGTCTCCATGGAGAAGAGCGGGAACAGAACCAGACCAACCACTAACACCGTCTCTGTAAACAAATAGCCACACACGCAAGACAACCCATTGTTTATAAGAACAAACCCAAGGAGAAGAATTTCCGTTCTTCTGGGAGGCTGCCTGGGGCCAAGGAGAGTAGGAGTGGGGACCAAGGGTGACAAACAAGGGCACACACCAACACGCCCTCCGTCACTCAGGCAGGAGAGTGGCTGCAGGCTGGGTCCCCTCGGAGGAAGGAGCCGGGCAAGAAGGGAGACTTTCTTTTCCCCTGTTTATCAGCGGTATCAAACTCGTTTTCACTGGGGGCCACATCAGCCTTGTGGTTCCCTTCAAAGGTTCGAATGTAATTTCAACTCCTTAACAGTTAAGGAGTAGTTATATTTTTACAGTCCTGGAATTATTTCGGCCCTTTGAAGGCAACCACGAGGCTGATGTGGCCCCCGGTGAAAATGAGTTAGACACCCCTGATTTAAGTGCTTCATAACTAAGTGCGTCTATACATAGTCTTGCTGGCCACAACGAGAAGTGTATGTGTTTCTGATTAGACTTGTAACGTATACTCATGGTTCAAAAAAATGCAAACAATAAGGGAATACACAGGGAAGTCAAATTCCCAAAATCACATCACCTTTTCCCCTGGACTCCTTGGTGACCATCTTTTTCATCAATCCCTGTATGAATGGACACCCATATATAGATATATAATTCTGCATACATAAGACCATACTTAAAATGTGGTTTCTAAAAATTATAAATACTTTGTAGGTAACAGTCACTTCTCCTTCCCCTTCCTGCCACCTCAGGTGCCCAAACAAGCAACCAAGAGCCCCTCTGACCAGGTGCAAACACCTGAGGCAACGCCGATTCCTTTACCAAAGGGACCCATAGGACACACACCACTTTGCATCTGCTTTTCTCACTTAACGAGATAGCCTGGAAATTTTTGTAAGTCAGTCTTCATATTTCTAATTCATCCTGTATTATATGTTTTAATATTTTTAAATAGTTATTTTGTTAAGCAAATATAAATCATACAAAGGGCCTCCAAGCTCAGAACCCTCCCCAGCTCCCAGTCTGCCTGTATGACCCCTCCGCTCAGGAGCTGCGGGGCGCCTGGAGGGCTGGGCACGGCTCCTGCCTCGGGAATGTCCCTCTTGGTGCCTAAATGACAGAATACTGAGTCCATCAGAATGGACTGATGGACTCAGTATTCTGCAGGTCTGTGGACTAAATCGCTGTAAAAAAGGCTCTAGCATTTTAATTTCACTCTTTTAAAATATATACTTAATGGCTGCACCATGACGACTGTGAAATAAACCCCTCAGTTAGATGTTGTAACCATGAAATGCAGCTTGCTAGCTGGTAGGCAGTGAAATCTTCACTGCATTTGATCATGCGAGGACTGAAATACTAAATAGGAAAGTGACTGCGTGGAAAAGTCCGCTGGCACAGCCAGAGTACAGCCAGCAAGGTCAGCCGCAGAATGGCTGTCACTTCTGAGGTGCCAATGACTGTCTTCCCGAATGGGCTGCGGCTGACTCGAAGCCCACAATTTCCTTAACTTTCCCGACTGGTGCACAAGTGACATTGGGAAACTTCAGGATCAGCGCTGCTCCTTCTGTGCTCTCAGGTGCTGGCGGCAGAAAAGACTCACCCCACAGGCTCACGTGGGGCTTTGGGAGACACCGTCTCTCTAGCTGAGGCGGGGGCCCAGGCACATCCCTGGGACTGCAGCAGGAGACGAGACATTCATTCTCCATTCCTCCCTTGTCACAGAAGCCTGACTTTGGTTGGGTGGCAACATGGTTGGTTAAAAACACCTCCCCATACTCCTTTGCAGCTAAATTGGCCACGGGACCCCCTGAGATGAAAGCAGAAGTCTCCAGGAGAGGAGAGCAGGGCTCAAGGGGGAAAAGACAACCACACAAACTTCACACCTGCACACACCCAGTCTCTCCAGAGGCCGGGCAGGGAAAGGGTGACAGACAGGGTCACCTCAGAGGAGGGGAGTCACTAAAAAGGGACAGACTAGGCTGGCCGGCGCCTTCTGTGCATTTCCCAGCTGGAGTCAAACAGCCCCAACAAAGGATGTTGAAACAAAGAGTGTTTCAAAGAACCGGGTCGTCGGATGACTCCCTAGAACGTAGGTACCAGGCCCGAACCACCCTAACTTCTGCATTTATTTTTACAAGAGAAACAGAGACCCGCACTGGGTTAAGACACTGTGCTCAGCGTTATATACTATTCAGTCAGACACAACCCCAGCTGATACTGCAGATTTTAGAAAGAGGCAAAGCCAGTCAGAGAAACCCACGTTTTCCTCTCCCCAGCGGATCATCGTGCTGGAGTTCACACCAGTTCCTGTTCTCCTTTGACCCACTGCCCGAACGCTACCACGTGGGCCACCTGGCCCAGGTGTAGATCTTACCCGTTTTCCCCATCTCAGCCTCTCATTCTAAAGGATACTTGAACCGGTTCTGAATTTTTATTTTGGTTAGACTTGACTATTTTCTTGTGATGCTTTTCCATACGTTAAATCTTTCTGGGATGAAGTGGAAAAGAACACATATGTGCCTGTCTAGACCGAAAAGACTAGGACTTCACACTTAGGGGGGAGGCAAATGCTTCCTGGAGGCGGCAGAATAGTGACAATCCCATGGGGCTTCGTAAATGACCTCATAGGGAGAGGTCTGAGGGAGAGCATGAAGCCGAAAGGTCAAGTTTTCAAATGATTGACATGGAAAAACAATCCATTTCTGGGCTCTCCCCATTTCACAGTTCACTGGGGATGAGATCGGCGTCAACAGGAATTTGTTTACAGTTTCCAGTGAAATATTAACGCCTGTGACAAATACTGTTTGAGAGCCTGCTGTGCAGCGTGTCCTGCCCTGGGCAGCTGGGACACAATCAGGGAATGAAAAAGACAAAGTCCCAGCTCCCATGAAGCTAGTGTTGTGGCAGAGCAGACATGCAGCACACGAGATCTCATACATGGTACGAGGCACCACAGGGAAATATGTGGCGCCAGCAGCCACTGCTGTCCAGCGGACACCCACAAGGTGCCAGCATGCGGAGTGTTTCACACATGTCCTTTCATTTAATCTCCCCATGAACGCAGTGAGATCCCACTTCATAGACGGGGGAACCGAGGCTGGGCAAAGTCATCTACCAAAGCACGCCACAGGAGTAGCAGGCGCGGGATCTGGACTCGGGGCTGCGCCCTGACCACACCCCCATGTCCCGAAAAAGGTAAGGTGTTCTCACCCATCTGCCATCCTGGTCTAGAGGCGGGTTGAAGCGCCTCCCTTTGGCCATTCTCTAAAGGAACTGAGGGTGGCTGGGGTTGGCTCCGTCACCTCTCCATGGCCTTGTAAGCTCCACAGCTGGGAGCCACTCCTTGTCCTGGTCTTCTACCGGGACGGGCTCCAGGGAGTGCCCGCTGTTGCCGTAGAAGCAAGCCCACCCATCACAATGGAGCAGGCGTGTGGGTCTTCTCAGCTCTCTGAGAGTTCCTGCCGTGCTTCTCCCCAGGGATGAGGCCGAGAGCCAGTGGGCCGCAGCCGAGAGACCCCACAAACAGGTCAGGCAGGTGAGGACCAGTCCTGAGATGAGGGCAAGCTTTTATCACCTGCTAAATCCTTGAAGCAATGCTATTTGAGGTGAATGTTCCCATGGTAACCATCTGCCCCAGCCTCAGAGTTTTCCAAGAAGTAAATTGAATCTGGGCTGGAGATGACCTTGTCTGCTTGGTGGCATTGCTCTGCCCAAGGACTCAGCCACCCTCCGTGCCCCTTCCACAGCCACCTCTGTGTCCCAGCTCAGGCGCACTGTGCCAGAGGGACTCACTCACTGCTTGCTCACCTCGCTGCACACTGCTCAGGCCGCCAGGAAGGACATTCATGGACGATTATGAAGCGCCAAGTGCCGTGTAAAACGAAACACTGGCGCATGTTTTGGTTTTATTTAGTTCCCATGGCAAACTTTGGCATTTATAAAGAGAAAACAAGGGCAGTAACCAATGGACACGCACCAGGTCACAAGCCAGCTCAAGAGCTGCTGGGCCTCCCTGAGGGCCCCCTGGCCCACCCCAGGCTACAAAGGCGGCTCCTGAGAGCTGGCCCTCCCTTCCTTCCTGGACACACAAGTGCCACCTCACTTTTACTCAGTATCGCGCTCTCTGCTTCCCTTTCTCCTTTTTTTAATTGCTGTACATTGACAATCCTCTTGGCTGTCGCGTGTAAGTATGAAAGTAACCATCCACAGGACATTCTGCTCAGCTCTCTCTCTTGCTGAGAAACTGTGTCCTTGTCCCCCTCCTTCCCTAATCACTGACCCCAGTGCTCTAACAAGGGTTGCTGGGTTGGGGACAGGGGACCCTCTCTGGCCAGCACTGATGGGCACAGAGGTGGGCTCCCAGATGGGGTGCCTGACTGGAACAGTCTTCTTCCTGCCATCAAGCCAAAAGTTGACAAAGCCTCAGAGGTAAGGCTCTTTCCCTCCTGCCCCCATTCTGCCAGCCCCAGGAGGCAGCTGTCATCCTTGTTGTCCCAGAAGTGGCATCTGTGCCCCAGGCAGCAGGGCAGAGGAAGGAAGAAGAGGAGAAAGGTAGTGTCCAGTGTGTGACATGGGGCCAAGCCCAGCCCCTTGGATGATGACCAGTTCTCGTCATTGGCTCGGCTGCTTCCTTATAAGGGCACCTCCTTGCAGGTGCTACACAGTGCTTCCTGGTGTGAGCAGTGACTTCAGTGCGTACCGAGCACTCTTACAGTCACTGCTTTATACGACTTTCACAACCTCCCCATGGGATGTGCTGCTTATGTCCCTTTTGTGTGCCACCCCGCCCCCATCCCTGATTGCCTCTGCACCCACCCCCCACCCTGGTCTGCATGCTGCAGACTGGCTGATGAAGACTCTGCACCTGCTCCCTTGCTCTTCAGCTTCCATTGGGTCACCCAACAGGAAGTACCAATGGGAACAGAAAGGGCAGGAAGACATAGGTCAACGTGATGTTCTGGTTAATGGCAACAACCAGCTCTGTATGGAAAAATGCCAGTCTGACTTACAGCAGTGTTTGCCAATACCCAGGGTGTAAATACTTCTAGCATGGTGGATTTTAAGCTACTAACATAGAGTTGGGGGGAGATGGGCGAGACGGGACATAGGCCAAAACCAAGGCAAGGGTTAGTAGTGATTTCTCCTTACAGATGAGGAAATTGAGTCTCTGAGGAGTGACAGGACTCACCCACAGTCACACAGCTAATATGTGTCAGAGCCCAAACTGTTAGCCAGAAGTCCCAAGGCCAAGATCAATGCCAGCATCAAATAGGGTTTATTCTGCTGCATCTCCCCGATCCTGTTAAATCGTTGGGCAGTGACTTTAGGAGGATTGTTCTTTATTCCCTTTCTTTAATCTGCACAGAGCAGTGCCTTCCTCTTAACCATGAGCCCTCTCCACATGAGACCGAGGGTCAGATGGTTGGCATCGTGGGCTGTTCCGGTGGCCCCTGCTATGGAAGCGAAGCCATGCAACACTGCACAAAGAAAGGGAGGGCTGGTACCCAGCACGGCTTCCCCCTTAAACTGGAAGTAAAGCAATAAGGAGGGAGGGAGACGAAGACTTAAAAACCTAAAAGCAGTGTCGTTCCCAGTAGTATTTCCTGTGCATTCCCTTCGTCTCCACCGATGGAGCGGAAAGTCCGTAAGAACTGCAATCCCGTTCCTCAGTATCTTCTGCACCTCCTCCATATTTAATCTCATGCTCTGTTGAAGGAGGTGTATGGTTCCTGGTTAGGATGGGTCCCAATTTCCCCTTGTGAATGCTTATTTAAAATTCTAACACATCTATCCAAGACAATCAAAACTGAATCAAATAAACTTGGCCAGGAAAAATAAAATTTGATTTCTCTTCAGCTAGGATTTCTTAGTCCCAGCTTGGGACGGGGCTGTTTGTTACTGATGTTCTTATTTTCAGAGGTTTGGGTTACTGGGCTGAACTCTGAGACTCATCCTTCTGAAAACGAGTCTGGGAGACCTCACAGCCCTCTGGTCTCTGGGGCTGGGACCTGCGGAGGGTCAAGCTCCATTCCCCCACGTGGAATGCAGGGGCCTGGGGAGACCCGCGAGGGCGGCTGTGATGGCAACACAGAGCACATGGCAGTGTTTATTCACTCACTAAACTGGTGCTCCTGGAGCATTCACTGTGTGCCAGCACTGGTTTTACACAGCGCTATGGCGGTCACCGAAACCAGCTCTTTGTAACTAGCAAATCAAGAATTTACCAATACATCCAATGACCAACACCCCAACTTGTGGACTTGCCAAAACTTTTCAGGGAGCCATCCACAACATTCGTATCCAACTGTTTCACCCGGTGTATTCTTTAACATGGCGGCTGTTGTGTGCCTTGACGATGACGTCCTTTCCCCGTGCAGTGTTAGGATGTTACGAAAGGAGGGTGTGCCTATCTCTTCCAAGCGTTTTCAGTAGGAAGTGCCATTTCTTGTTTTAACTAACCACTTGCTGTCTTTTTCAGGACAGAAGGTGGTGGAATCATGGGTATTGTGCAGCAATGTTTTCACAGGGGTCTGCACGTGCTTACCTGAGGTGCCTCCCACAAAGCCAGACCCTGCACACAGGCATGCTTCTGTCTGTCCTTCCACCAAATGAAAGTTCCACCTTCCCATTCAAGTCCGCACACCCTGGATATCTTAACCTGCATATGGGGAAAGCCAACCTGTGTGCATGTGAACTGTTGAGCATCTGAGAGATTCTTGGGCACCTGAGTTATAAAACACAAGCTCATTGCATCCTGGAAGCTAAGCTATATGGAGTCCTTCTGCAAATAGCAACCCAGTTAAGGTAACTCAGTCACACCTTTTTTTTTTATTGTGATTCACAGCTCATATGGCACCGGTGGAAATTGTCACGGATGCACCAAACATGCCATCTTAAAAAGTACTCGAGCATCTGTGACGTGAAGCTTCAGTTTCATCCCTTGTTGCAAACTACCTGGAAAATTAACTGCATCTCTCCTCCTTCCATGCAAGAAAATAATCCCCGGACCGAGACAAGCAAGACTGATTGAAATACAAGAAGTGTAACTTGACCAACTTGAAAGTTTATACAATTGAAAGGCAGGAACTCAGTGTAATATTTATGAAAACTCCTGACTCTGTTAACGTGAACGGCAGCCTGAATTCCGATGACAAGACACACTGTTACTGCGGTGGAAGTTGTAATAACCGCGCTGAAACGTAAATTGCTGTAAACTTTTCTCGTCATTTCTAGAGGAGCTTTTGGTAAGTGGATCATTTGGAGAACTGGTCGCTCGGAGAAGAGCTGGCACCTGGCTCGCTGTCCTGGACACGATGAGAATGCGGTCAGTGCGGGCGCTGCCTTCGTGAGGCCACGTCTCTCGGGGGAAGACAGACATTGTTACACAAATAACTGGTTATGATTGTGAGAGCTACAGGGTGCTCCGAGAGCATGGGGCAGAGGGACCCCAACCCAGCAGAGAGGTGAGTGGGAAGCTGGCAGAGACAAGAACGAGTGCACACTGCCAGGATCCTGGGGACACAGGAGCACATTCCAGCAGATGGAGAGCCCGTCGGAGGCCTTGATCTTGGGAGGAGCTTGGCTCACTCAAGAAGTGGAGAGGAGGCCTCCTCAGTGACGACGGATGGCGCAGATCGGAGCAGGGGTCGTGGGAGGAGCAGAAGGCGGTCCGAGGGCTGTGGACAGGCACTTTGCTTTCTGTGACCTCGACCATCGGGTCAGTGTTAACAGGCAGAGACATGGGGAGCATGCAGCAAGAGCAATGAAAAGCCAGTGGAGAGCTTTGGCTTGTTCAGGAGAAGCACCTTCAGAAATAAGATTTACCCTAAAATGCAGTAGGTGTGCAAGTGTATTCTTCCCCTGAATTCTGAAAAAGACAGGTGGGAGTATTTAGTTCTGACTGCCATCTCACCACTTGTTGGGGTTTCTATTCCTCCCCCCACTTCCACCTTTCCATGTTTTCACCCCCAGAAAGACGGTGGCTTTTTTCCAACCACAGTGTGAATGGGACAGTCCTCTGGGAACACAGAATGAAAGGCAGCTGTGATTACCAGCGTGGTTCAGAGCAGAGACCCCCAAAATGGAAAATGCCAGCCTCCAGGACTGCAAAGTGAAATGGTGAAATAAATACCTATTTTTGAGCCAAAGAGAAAACGAACGGTGTCTTGGAACCTGAGGAGAAGTTCGTTTGTGGCCTCTGCAGGGGAGGGGCAGAGGAGGGGCAGAGGAGGGAGAGTCCCTGAACGACAGGGGAAGCCGTATGCCTGAGAAAGTCTCTCTTTCCCTCTACAGCTTACTATAAACCAGAAGGGAGGTTTCGTTGACTTGGCAGGAGACCCTGAGCTCATAAAAGAGCCTTGTTACCAAGAGAACAAGAAGACAAGTCGTAAAAGACAGACCTGGGCTGTGGTCTGGCTTCGGAGCCCACTTTCTCCCACTCTACAGGGATGTGAGACTCATCAGCCCAGTTAACTGTGCGCGTGGCCACCAACTTGTCCCTTTTTGCTCCTTCTCTACGTTTCAGGACAGGTCTGCCCATAGGGCATCTTGAAGAGGCAAATAGGAAACACACACATCATGTCTTGCCATGGTGCTCTTGATACAGGTGCCCCTTGCTCATTAGCTTGGCGCACGATGTCCTGGTGGCGGAAACCGGCAGGACGTGACATTGAAACCAGTGTCGATATACCCCTTTGCTGGTCGGAGGACTGGCTTGTTCCCTGTGGTCTCCAGCCCCTGACCCTCTATCCCTGGCTTCTAACTTACTTGTCACCAAGTCATCAACTGTCTTTCTCACCTATGTTCCTCTGATGTTTGAACTGGCTGTGAGGTGAGAAACCTTCCTACCGGAGCCTCACCGTTCCAAGTGTGGTCCTTGGACCACAGCCCGGGCATCATTTGGGAGTTTATCAGAAATGCAGAGTCTCAGGCCCCCAACAAGACCCACTAGATCAGAATCTGCACATTAACAAAATTCCCAGGTGATTCGTGTGCACATGGAGAATCGGGGCACCAGGAGACTGCCCCTCCTCAGCCATGTTGGTATGCAGTACGTCCTTGGTGCTTCTAAGAAAAGGCAGTGGATTCAGGGTACCCATGGGCACACCTGACCTTGCACCTGCCGGTAACTCCTGCAACCTAATCCTTGGACAATGGTCACAGTCCTACTAGACTTTCAAAGACTTGAAGCCAAAGTAGGAGGCCAAGGGTTTACATCATATTCGCCTGGAAGGTTTTGCCTGCAGGAGCTCAGAACCTTTCTCGACGGCAGCACGCTGACCTTCGGTGTGCCTCACACAGAAGCAGGGAAGCAAAAGTTCTCCCCAGAGGACCCCGGGGCCCACGCTGCTCCTCGGCGCAGCTACATAAATGTGCTGTAGGGCGGCTGTTTCAGCGCTGAATTTAGATGGCTACCCCATTGATCCAGCTGTGGCCAGGGCAGGTGAGAGGACAGCAAGTGCACAGTCCTGCCGACCCTGGTCTCGCCGGGAGGAGGAAGACCTCATCAGGGTTGTGCGCCTAATTAAGCACTTAGTCAATAACCCAGTCCCCCTGGACTGAGCCATTTACTTCATTCATTGTGGGACCGAGACGAAGCTGGGCAGGGAGCGTGGGTCATTCGGGCAGAAAGAACTCATTTTCGGTGAGGGAGCAATGAGTGGAATTCATGATTTCAGAGTCAAGTGTGGGAGATGGTGGCCTTCCCTCCTCAGCGAGGCCAATACCCTTTCCAAAGGCGAGGCAAGGCCTGAGTCCTCGTGGACTGTTTGGAGCCAGTGTGGCTGCGCGGAGGTGTGTACCTGGCTGGGGGGGGGGCGGGGGGGGCGGGCAGCAGGGGGAGGTGGGGAGCGACTCAGCGATTTGGGAGCCAATTCCATCATTGGTATTCACACAGCGCACTGCAGTGTGGTGCCTCTAATTGATCTGCAGTGAGGTAAGAACTCCCTGCTTTATCTCAGGATGGCTATCTCAGGAAGTCTCAGGATGGCTTATTGACGGGCCAGTGCATAATAGCATTGTCTGGGGAAATGTCAGGGAAGGCACTGGAGGGTGGAAAAACATGAAATCAAATTTCTCACATGACAACAGCTTGAAAATTTGCTGGGCTTCTCCTTCCACCGAAGGAGGCTGCAGTTCTTTGCAGGCTGATGCGATCAGCTAGTGCACGCAGCATGTGTCCTGCTGAGCTCCCCCCAGCGGCAAGCACCCTTTAAGATGTAATCTACCCTCCCTCCACCCAGAAAGAGGTCTGGAGCAGGCGGACACTCTTTCCCACGATTTCCAGTCTGTTCCCAAAGAAGCCATTTCCGTAACATCCCAAGCGTCCTAAGACTTCATATTGCATTCTTTCATCAGCCATCTGCCAGGGCGGATGCATCCATAAGACATTCTCCTTCGCTGGCATAATTAAAAGAGATTCTCTCCTTTTGAACGCTGTGTTACATTTACATTCAAAGTTATTTTGCTCTCTCTTTGCCCTTGCCCTCAAGGAATTGTGGGATTTCAAGTTAATAGGCTTTTAATGGCTCTGTGATAACTGATTATAAACTGTGAATCAGATCAGGGAGCATCGAAGTTCAACTGCATCACAGGCAGAGATGCTGCGCTGCTGCTTTTGATTGTGGGCTGAAATTTGGTGTTTGGCGTTCAGATACCGCCATCCTTAAAAAAAAAAAAATCAAGGCACCTCATTTGCTTCGCAATGACTTTGACAATGATTTTAAAGCCTTTAACTGTACATTTTCCTTTTGATATATCAACACCATTTAAAAACACATCCTGTTGCTAAAAATTTAATTTCAAAGTCTACAGTTGCATTTCCTGCTGCCTTTGAGAGGGGAAGAGGCTGGGTTTATTTAAAACACATGCAACATGTTGGCACACGCACAAGCACGCACGCACACGCGCATATACATGAGCACACGCACACACCACCTTCAACCTCTCACTGTCTAATATTTAGAAATAAATTTTTACTGTGTTTTCTGAACATATAATTACTACTTTGAGTCTGGTTAATGAAAATACACTTTTCTTTGAAACATGTTGGCTCTCCCACATGAGCCTTTCCTTGCGAGCCTGTGGATGAATCAACAGCGGCCTCCTTGCAAACAGAGGCATTCTGATCATTGTTGCCAGATGTCTCAAGCAAGCCTGCCAAGCTGGGGCTAGAAACAGCCTTAAAATAGTAGGCACGGAACTGCACCCCCAGCCAATTAGGGCCCTGAGAGCCAATTAGCTCTCGTTTGCCATTGGCCGGAGCAGCTGTGACTTGTGCGTGGACAGCCCAGAGACATTCCAGGGAGCGCCGCCTCCTCTGGCCGATTGCTGCTGGCATCTGAAAAGGCCACCGAGAACGGCCAGCCCACAGTTTTAAGAGCCTGCCTGGCTGACGCACCTCAGCTCCCCTTGCAGGAAAGTCAGCAAGGGCATCCATGGAGACCAGGGCAACCTCTGGGCAAACAGTCCCTGTGGCCGGGACAGTCCCATGTGGGAAAGCCCTCCCTAAAGGTGGCCTCTCGAGAGAAGGTCCAGTTCTCAGGTGGGGGAGCCCTCACCTCCAGGCCCTGCTGGGGTGTTCAATGAAAAATCCTGGAGAACGGGCGTGGACGAGCTGAGTGACAGATGGCACGGCACTGCTCTTGAATAACCATGATCTCAGTGTGGAGACTGCATTCATCAATGGTTTTAAAAAGACATCTGAACAAGGAGCAAGGGGGAGCACCCGACCCTTGAAGACCAGTTCCCCTGTAAGGGGCAAAGGGCCACTGTAGTAGGAAGTCTGCCCTACAAAGGTCAGCTCTGGGCAACACACACCCACTGAGCAGCCGGAAGCACTGCAGACCCTGCTCACTAGTGCCACCAGGCCTGGCCCCGGGACTGAGAATTAAGAAATTACTGTTGGCAGCAGAGAGTGACTTGGTAGCAACAGCCTTTAAAATATCCATATTTTATGGTCCAGCAAGACTACTTCTGTGAATTCACCCCAAGAAAAATACCCATCTATCTGCACAAAGATTTATCCCTCAGTATGCTCATTACACTATTTATTAGAGAAAAAATTAGAAATGTACTATAAACGCAGTTGAACCCAATGCAGTAATGAAAAGCATAGAATGGCAGAAAAATGGCCACATCCTATTGTTCTGGAACAGAGGCAAATACATGGGCAAAATGATACTTTTTTGTAAAAATATATACCCAGGTTCATGGCAAAAAGGCAGATCACACAAAAATTTTAGAATTACTTGAGTTTTTTTCTTCATTAGGATTTTCCAAATTTCCATAATGAGCATATGTTGATTGCTACTGTGGTCAGAAATAAAATTTAAAAGTTTTTTTTAAAAGAAGGCATAGCAAAGCAAGTATGGTATAATCGATGTCTGACAATTCAAGGTCCAGGCAAGGCGAAGGGCACGTCAGGCAGCTATAAAACAAACAGAATCAGTGACGGTCTGCTAAGAGCAGTCAAATCACGAATTTGCGTGTGTTCCAGGAAAATGTGTTTTACAGGCGCTCCTCCACCCGGCATGAGCCGCTGAAGACAAAACGGTGCATCATCGGTGGTCCCCGCTCTGGAGGAATGCGGTCCCGCAGCGCGACGGAGGAATGAGGCCACGTCTCCCGGACTCTCTGCTGTTCCACCCTGCGGCAGGAGGAGAAGGGCCCCCATCAGCTCCGGGGAATCCACTTCAATAAGCATCGCATTGTGGAAAGTGAAATCACATAAAGCTTAAAGCCTGCTGAGGCGTGACACTTGGCCTCAACCCCGACTTTTAAGAGTGAGACCTTGAAGTCGACCAGGAGGTGGAACAATGAGCAGTAACGAAGTTCCCAGTTCCAGCCGGACCCCCGCTGAGAGCTGCAGACGCACAGGTTAGGAAGCGCTGAAAGGTCTCCGCGGGCTCCTCTGAACTCAGCTGTGCGACCGACAGCCCCCATCATAGGGATCAGACTCAAAAGAGGAAGCTTGTGTCGGTTTGGGATGTAGCCTGTGCATTAGCGAAAGCTTCTGGAATGACTTCTTTAATATCCAGTGTTAATTTTTACAGTAAATAAACCATCTGACAGGTTCTTCCTCAAAGGGATTAGGGCAGGCCCTGAGGGCACTGGCCAAGGGATCAAGGCCACGATGCAGTTCAGCGGGTCTTCATTTAAAGGGGTTGTTATGGGGGACTTGGGGGCAAGCGGTGACGGAGTACAGGGGCATTTGGGGCTTGCCTCTCTTGCATCCTGCACCCCTCTTCGTCCAGCTGTAACCCGGTTTCTGTCTCATCCCCACTGCCATTGCCCGCGGTTTGGGTGGAGTTGACTCCGCCCTCTGCTCTAGCACTAGCCAATCAGAGCACCCCATTCCCCTGGCAATAATGTTTGGTTCTGGAAGGGGCACATGACAAAAGCAGGCCAATCAGAGCAAAGAAAATTCCATTCTAGAGCAGAGAAAGCATTGCCATCAAACCGAACAGATTTTAATCTGAAAGCACTGGGGCTGCCATCTCTTCTGCCACCTTTACACCTCATTACCTCAAGATGGAGGCCAGCTCAGAGAAGACCTGTCCAGAGGGCCCGAGGGGCCTGGGGCCCTGGTTACACGCGTGACCCTGTCCTTGAAGTCAGCACTGCCCCTAAACTTGTCACCACGTGAGCTAGTCAAATTTGCCTTCCGCTGTGAAAAGGGAAGGAGGTTGAGGTAGACGCTGGGAAGGGGAGAAGGCCGGGGCTGAGGGGAAAGGAAGGGGC
>PVIA01007686.1:0-80371 GCA_004024845.1 Tonatia bakeri
CGCCCCCCACCCCCACCTCCCGCACGGACCTCTCAAAGTCTCGCCCTCACGAAGGACAAGAACAAATGTAATTAAAGCGACCGGCGAGGGGCGTGCGCCCCTGCCAGCACCGGCGCGAGCTGGGGTCCCAGCGGCCCGCTGTGCCCGTCGCCTCCCTCCCACCCCGCCCCCGTGCTCCCCGCCCCCCGGAGCGGGAGCATTTGGGTTGAGCTGCGCCTGTCCTATAAATCCACATATAATTCTCGCCTTTCCTGTTCAGCTAAGGAAAATAAACGTGTAAGGCTGTTTCTGGGAGCCCAGCTCAGGGACCGCTCTAAATTCTCCTCTTATTGAGTCCGGGCTGGAAATCATTCAGCTCGGCGGCGCGCCCCCGTCCCTAGCCCGCGCCTGCCGCGCACACGCAGGCGCGCACACGCGAGGCAGGAGCCGGGTATATAAATATCTCCAGCTCTCCCCATAGCCGGGCAGATTTATTCCGCTGCCAAGCCTGCAGAAAATTGACTTGTTCATGGAGGCGGCTATTGACACATCACCGGGGGGAGGGTTAGGGGAGAAAGCAGTGGAGCCGGCGCCCCTCCATTATACGTTAATGTAATCAGCAGTGTGCGAAATGACTGCGCGGAAAATAGCATCACTGACATTTATATTAGAGGATATTGATGGCAGGAGCTGTGACCGCATCACTCTGCCTCCCGTTTCCACGGATTGACACAGGAGCCTCTTGTTGGCTCCAACCATGCTCGCCTCCCCTCCCCCTCTCCCCCTCCCGCCCTCTCTCCACCCACTCTGTCTCTCCACCTCTCCCCCTCTCCGTGCCTCACCCCCACCCTCCCAATTCACTCTTCCACTCATTTTCCAAGTAATTCTTGAATACCTACTGGGTGCTAGGTGCAGAGGTCTCTCCCCCATGCCGCTTTCTCTAGGTTTCTCTCTCTCCCCACCATGCCCTTGCCTTCTTTCTCCCTTCACCCCAGTTCTGCCTGCCCCCTCCCCCTTATCTTGGCTCGGTGGCTGGACCGCTGCTGTCACAGCAGATAGATAATTGAAAAATGGGCCTCACCTTTGCAGCCAGCAGGAGTGGTTCAGGCAGCTACTGCTGGGGTTACCTACTCCATCTCAGGCCCAGACTCCAAAAGAGATTCCAAGGAAATTGGATTTTACATGGATGTTTTATTCGAGCAGAGGCTTTAGTGTATATAAATACAAGTGAGGAGGCCTTGGCGGCAAGAATGAGCGAGGCGAGACAATCCCGCCTGGGGCCTGGAGGCTCAGGGGAGGCAGGCAGGCCATGTGCTGAGCTCTGGGTCCCAGACCTGGACATCCGTTCATTTGCCCTTTATCATCTGGGACCAAAGGAGGTTAATGCCTCTGAACAGCACCTCAAAA
Organism: Tonatia bakeri; assembly: GCA_004024845.1. Taxonomy (NCBI): domain Eukaryota; kingdom Metazoa; phylum Chordata; class Mammalia; order Chiroptera; family Phyllostomidae; genus Tonatia; species Tonatia bakeri. The sequence goes on from PVIA01007686.1 coordinate 1,387, forward strand.
GCTGCCTTGGTAATTTAAAGAAGTGCATAATTGTTGGAAATTGTTGGCAGGGCTGTATACTGGGAAAAGGAAATATGCTGGAAAAACTTGAGGAGTGATTCTTTTAATGAATATTTGTCTAACCCTTGTGTGGTCTTGTGTTTGGAGCAGAGGGTAAGTCAGTCATTGCTGCCACTTTCAATGACAGTTTGGAGAAACCTGGGGTTTGCAGGAGCAAGGAAGGGGAAAGCTAGGGAAATGGGTACTGAGATTACTTCTCCAGGACTTGACTAGCTTGGGAGCTTGGATGGAAAAGCAGAAGGGAAACTGGTCAGATTGGGCGAACGAAGGACCATCAGCTCATCAGCGCCACCCACCTGGGCCTGGCTACCAGCGCCTCTAACGAACATGTAGACAATTGTGGCCACTGAATCTACAGGCAAGTTTACCTACAAAGTGTTTGCAAGGAATCCTGGTGAGAGTCTCTGGAGGTCTAGGATGATGGATCATCAAGGACAAAGATGAGGCCTTTCAGAGAGATCAGGTACAAGGTTGAAAAGGACCTGAGTCTGGAATCCTTTGGAGGCCTAAACTGAAGGCAGGAGGGCAAGTGAGGGCACCACAAGACCCGAGAAATGAGACGTAGATGTGGGAAGGAGGGAGTAGATATTTAGGGCCTAGGATAAGGAATCCCCCAGTGTCCGAATGCCCCCAGCCTCGCAGGAAGGAAGACCTCCCTTTCAGTCATGAGCCATGTCTTTTCCGTGCCATGTCCAACCTCTACTTAGAATCTGTGTGACTGACAGCAGCAGCTCAGATCATTTTTGTTGCTGGGAAGGAGAGCTCCTCTCGAACCACTCATGACCGAAGTGCTGGAATTAAGGTGCGTGCAACCAGGCTCACGGAAGGACAGGGGCTCCTTCTGAGTTCGGCACAGAGACAACAGCGGCCTTGCCCCAGCCACAGCGCTGAAAAGGGGACCAGTCCTCCCTCAGATTCTAAAGCCCCTTTGTGCTCTGTCACATTGTTATACAGTTACATCACCGGCTGGACAGATCATAGCTATGTCCCGCATCCTGGGCACGCCCAGATGGCATCTGGGAGCTCCAATCCAGCTGTGAGGTGGGAGTATTCTGGGGTAACTGGACTCGCTTCTGCCCCCCGTCAGCATCTTCCCTCTCTCCTAGAGATTGCATTCATCCCTACAGCCCTGTGGGCAGGGAGACCTTCCCAGCTCTCTGGGGCCAGGACACTGCCGCTCACCTTAGCCGCCTTTGCCTCGTGCTCACCTCCACCCTCAGAGAACCACAGGGGCTCTGCCCCCCAAGTCTGCTCCTGGATTTGTCTTCTGTTTCTTGTGTCTCATGTGACATACGTATCCTCAGATTCTGGCCTCACTCCTAGTTTAGGACACTTGGACAGGTTGGTGATGAGAATACAAGTGTATGTGTGTATGTATGTACGTTGCACACCTGGGGCACAGGGGTCACCATTCATGGAACCAGACCTGATCCCACCCTGCCTTCCGAATTAGGAAATTGACATTTACTTCATTTAGAAGTAAAATGAAGGAGCAGCCAGAGAAGTGACATCTTCCCACAGTGGGACGGATGCCTCTTACTCCTCTAGGCTTTACCAGGATGGGATTCTGCAAAGCCATCACTCCAGGATCATCTGTTCGGTGAGTAAGCCTTCAGAGTGGACCCCAGGAAGTGGGGAGTTGAAGGAATTACAAACAGAGCCATGTAAGGCTCGAGCATTCATTGCAATTCACAGCCTGTCCATTCCCTCTCCCTGTGTAAGAGGACAGCAGGAGGCGGGGCTCATAGACGAATGGACTTTTGAAAGATGAAAGCTTGTTTTGGAGGCGGGGGCACAAGAAGCCATTGGGAGCTAGAAGTGGGAGGTCTGGCTAGAGAAGCCAAGCTCCACGGAGGAGCATTGCCAGCACTAGCAACAAAGCCAGCATTAGTTGTGTGGCTATGGTGAGTCACCTAACTTCTCTGGGCTTCGGGTTCCTCATCTGTAAAATGAGAACATTAAGGTCTTTATCAGCTCTAGCATCTGTGGTTCTAAACTGGTAAGTGAATACATCTGGAGAGCCCAACTTGGGACGAAAGGAGGAACTTCAGGGCTGAAGATCCAGTCTTTTAAGAGAGACAAAGAAATGTAATTGTGGGGCTAGTGGGACTTGAAATTGCTGAGAGGACTCTTGGAGGGGCCAGGACAAGGTCAGAGGAGGAAAACAGCGGGACTCTGGTGCAGAGGGAAGGCAGGGACAGGTCCAGAAAGCAGTGCCACCCATATTGCCTCAAGCTCAGGGTCTCTGTTCAGAATCCAGCTCCCATGGCTGGAGGTCCTGGATAGAAGAAACTTGAAGAGCCCGGGAAGCTGTTGACCAATCCAAACTGCAAGAAATCTGTGCTTGAAAATCTGTGCACTCTGATGTGCTTTGGAAGGTAATGGGTGTGAGGTAGGGGCCTTTGCTTGATTTCTCCAGAGTTTCTTGGTGAAGTTTCCTAGTTGAGAAAGGTTAGCATTCCTTAGGTTATTAGCGTGGAGAAGGCACCAGAACACCCCTAGCGGCAGAGCCTGGTGGTTGGCGACAGCGGCACCTCCTCAAGGTATGTGGGAGTTGCTGGGGACAGAGTGTGGAGCAGCTGGAAGGAGACAGTGGGGGAACACTGTGGGTAAGGGAGATACCACCGCCCCTCCCATCTTGAGGCTAAAGAAACTGGGCAGGTGCCTAGGGAAGCCTTTCCGCAGAGAGCTGCCTTAGAGGTAATTGCCAGAGGGCAAAGACTAGAAGCCCAGAGTTCAGGCAGCTGGAAGCCAGAGGACAGGGGAGGGGAGGAGAGGGGGATATCCCTTTCCACGGATGTGCCTTGGCCCCCGCCCAGGCAAAGAGGGGCAGATTTTCTGTCTTGTCCCAAGCCCCTGCATCTGCCACCTTGTTTACCTCGTGCCTATTTATAGCTGCAGGCTCCGAACCTGGCATGGGACTCTGCGATTTATATGACTATAAACCTCCAAAGGGCACTGCGATCTGGCAGGGAATGAATAAAGCCACAGGCAGGCCTCCCAAGGTCAATATGGCCACCCTCCCACTGCAGCTAACCTTACACCCTACTACAGGACAAGAGGTCATAAGGCCAGACTCAGGCAAAAAAGCGATCCATGGGAAACCACAATCACTTGACCTTTCTTACCCTGACCTTGACCAGTTTAGGATGTAGAACAAGTTAGAGAGGGTCTGTTTTATTGTTTTGTCTTGTTTTCTACTTTGGAAGGGGAGAGGGAAGCTCAGTGTGGGAGGGTGGGTCTCGTCAGGGGATGATTGGATTTGGAGAGAGTGGGTAAATCCAGCCTTTTGAGGGGGGAGGGGAGAATGGAGATCTGCCATCCAGCTCCCACCTGCTCATTCACTTACCAGCACAAGGAAAGAAAGAATCGTAGCTGGAGCACTCCTGGCCCCTGGCTGCCTTCTGGGGGTGCCTTTGGCGAACCGGCCCACCTCTTACTCAGGATAGAGTATGCTGGTTACCTAGGGCCTGGGCCCCCAACCAACATGGGACTCTGCCAGAGCCACTGATTGCCCTGTGGAATCAACCCCTCTGCAGCCTCTGGCTAACCTCTATTTTATGTCCCTCTCCATTGTCCCTTGCCTTCCAGCCAGCCCCCCATGTGTTCTTGCCCCTCTATTCCCCACAAGATGCCCCACACTGTGCCTGCTGTCCCTGCTCCCTCGGCTGACTATCCCGGCCCCCTGCTGTGCATACCCGCCCCCAGCTCTCTGCACTGGTCCCTACCCCGTGATGTATCACATGAGAATTAAGGCTGGACGTAGGTGTGTGTGTGTGTGTGTGTGTGTGTGTGTGTAGGAATGTGCTGGGGAGGTAAATCAGAGTCGTAAGTCACAGGCCGGGTGAGGGTGGACATGAAGGGGAGGAGGAACCAGTGACCTTCTCCTTGACTGTTCTGTTGCCTTCTCATCGACCTCTACTGGACCTCATCTGAGGGCTTGCAAAGGGGAAGTACCTCTTTCAGAGTCTGCGCAACTCATTGGCCATTCTGGCTTTTATTTTTTTTTCCCCGGCGCTCCCCTCCCCAATACCATCTTCCGTCTCAGGACCCTCAGGACTGGACTAAACCTGGTGGGAAACCAGCAGAGCTGGGGTTCAGGGGTTGGCCAGTTGGGATCAATCTTCTCGTGCAGGGAGGGGCACTGGAGGACACTGAACTATTATTAGTCAAAATAGACTCCACTTGTGTGTGACTTTGATCTTGGCCTGAGAGACGGATCAGGCTCTGGGTAAATTATACTCCAGGGAAAAGAGGAGGTCCCTGGCACATAGCCTGTTTCTCAGGCTCACTCCTCTCTCCGCCTTTCCCCCGGCTCATCCTTGGGGTTGGAAGTGCAAATGAAAAGTCCTTTCCTTCTCAGAGGAGAAGAGGCAGGGAGTAGAGAAGATTACTGATTCCAGAGAGTCCTCTCACTCACCTACTAGTCTACCTTTTATGGGGTGGAGAGTGGGGGGTCTGGGAAATGTAGGGCAGGTGTGTGAGGACCGGGAGGAAAGCATGGACCTGGGTAGGGCTGGGGTACAGCAGAGAGAAGCCAGGAGGAACTGCACAGGTCTTGGAGGACAGAGCTCACCCTCTTGCCCTCCCCCAGAGGGAGGCAGCAGAGGACCATGGGAACTGCCCCACCAGGCAATTAGTGGTTCCGTTCTCTTTGAGTCCACCGTCTGCCGTGGAGCCCACAGGAGGGATTCACCTGGCTCGAAATGTTTACTGTTCCAGCCCCTGCCCCTGTGCCGGGAAGAGACCTTGGGGAAGTCAGCCAGCTCTTGATTTGGCCCCCACGAGTCCCTCTATTCATTGCTAAGTAGGGGCTCCTCTTCTTCATATCTAGAGCTTAGAAAACACACTTTTGTCCACTCCTTCTACCTGTTTACATTTCTCACCATCAACATCCCCAACTCCCTACCTCCCACATCCTCCTGGGGGCCATGACCCAGCCGACTCAGCACCCCGAAGAGGCCCAGCCTGTCTGGGGAAGCTGCTCTGTGCCTGCTGGGCCCTGACCACAACCACTAGACTGTGTTTGCATCTGATCCCCAATCCTCCTTAGGGGGTTTTGAATGAGGGTCAGAACCACACACACCTGAAGTATCTTTCCCCCGACCCCCATCTAGGCACTGACCCGGCCACGTCAATGTGGACCTGGAGATGGGCAGAAAGACAGTGTCCACGCAGTGGATCAGGCTGGCGGAGGGACTGCAGCTAGGTGGAGGAGAGCTGAGGTGTGGCTGTGGGGGAGATAAAAAACGAATGCCTCTTCTCCTGGAGACATTCCCCTCTCTGCCGGCATGGCATCCCCATGGTCTCTCAGCCTGGCTGGAGATGTGTGTGTGGCAGGGGTGGGAGGAGCAGGGACAGGCGGAGAGAGTGGGTGGTAGAGGGGAGAGGAGGGCAGTGGTCAAGGAAAGTAAGATCTCAGTTTCTGGCTGCCCTAAGCTGGGAAACTAGAAAGAACAGAGAGGCTTCAAAGTTAGACCCTGGGGCAGAGAGAATGTATCCCAAGTGGCCACCTGGGTATGGGGTGGAGGGAGCTAGGGACGGAATGGACTTGGTTGAAGGATGATCTTATCCCAAAGGAAGGTAAGAATCAGTCAGTTTTTGAGAAGAAAGAGAACCAAGGAGTTCCTTTAGACCTTTTACCAGAGTGTGAGCGGCTGAGGGCTGGAGGACCGAAACCCCTGGGAGCAGAGCAGAGATCCCAGAGGAAGGGCGCCCATGTGTTTGTAACGTGCTGGTGTTGCTGGTTTGTCGCTCTGGAGAGGCAGGATGAGAAAGCAGCGGGGTGGCACCTGTCTCTCTCACCCAGTCTCCTGTTGCTGGCTCCAAGAAACCTGGGGCTCAGAACCTCCAAGAGGTAAGGCAACAGGCACCTCACACATCGTGTAGCCTAGCACCCATTTTACAGGTAAGGAAAAGGGGACTCGGGGAGGAGAGGAAGCGTAGGTCCCAGACTGCACTGCATTTCGAGTCCTGCTTGGCCACCCCCCAGCTGAGTTCTCAGACCCCGAATTGGCGTCACCCTATGCAACTCCAGGCAGAGCTGCCAGCCCCACAGGTTCGTTCCCAGACTAAGTGCCTCCCTCCCTGCCTCTGTGGCTGCTCTATGTTTAGAGCCCTCTCGATCTGCCTGATTGAAGATGCCTGATTGGAAAACCTCCCCTCCCTTTCCTACTCCAGATTGGGGCTTCCTAGGGGCTCCCTTTGCAACTTGAGATGTCACTGTCTTTCTATTAAAATGTCTTTCCCACTCTGCCTCTGCCTCTCCCTCTTTCTCTCTTCTCCAGTCCTCCCCCGCCCCCCACCAATCCCTCCTCTAGATAGAGCCTCTGAACTGCTGAGATGAATCTCTGAGGCTCGTGGTTCTGGCCTGTGTTTCTGGTAATTGAGTTGTGCTCCCTGGTTGTGATGGGGGAGGAGGGCAGCAGCCGCCTGTGGTGGTCTTCCTCCCTCTGGGCTACCCTCCCCCCAACTGCGATCCAGCAGAGAGGGTGAGGAGGAGAGAGGTGGGGATGCTCCCTGTTCCCCAGCCTGCCTTCTCTAGCTCTCTGTCTTCCCCTCTCCCCCTCCCGGCTTCATCTCGGCACAAATCACATGGTGACAGCCCCATCCAACCTTTGGGGAAGGGTTTGTAAATGTGTCTTCCTTAGCTCTGATCTCCAAATTGTTCCTTTTATTGCATTTGTCACGGTGAAGATTAAAGTCCCTGGGTGGCCTGCACCACAAATCACAGAGTCTGTTCAGGGAGCGGCTGCAGGTTGGGGACCTACCGAGGGGTCTGGGCCCTGTTATGGGGGGTGCGTGTGTGTGCAGACACTCACAAGCACACACTCCTATCTGTGGTGTGGGCTTACACCCAGGAACAGGAAGACGTGCCCTTCATGTTGTGATTCTGAGCTCTTCCCTCTTTATAGCACAGTTTGCGACCTCTTCCTCCAGGCTGTCTTCTAGGATCACCCTGCCCATTCGACAGTGGGCATCACCGTCTACATTGATCTCGCTTGTCTCTTCCACGGGGCAGGAGGGAAAGTTGTGTTCACATCACAGATATTTCAAGGCATCCCTCTGGATCTCTGGGCATGTCGATCTCTACGTCTCATCCTGGGAGCACTCTGAATGGGTCAAGGGCAGCTTGGGTCCAAAGCCCTTAAGGGACTCGCATTCAGGTTCCAGACCCTGACATTTTTTCTCATCCTGAGTGCAGAGGGGCACAGCTGAGACAGAAGAGACACAGCTGAGGGACCAAGAGGACAAAAGCTCCCTTGTACACACGCACTGGAAAACAGTCTCTCTCCTACCCCCTTATGAGGTGGGCTTCCTGCCTGTCCCTCATGCACATTCATAACATTCAAATTTATGCCGTAATCTCTGCCGCTCCATATGTATGAGCCTTTGATGGGTGTTTGGGTTTATGGGATGCACCCAGCCCTCCGCTCCCTCGCCCGCCCACCGCCTCCAACCACTGCAAAGACGCTCGTACATAATTGACATCGGCAGATTCTTTCATTATACAAGATTTAGCATCTGCTCGGGGATCGCTCGCTCCTCACTCACTATAGATGACTTTTCCCCGCGTTTCCTATTATCAATTCAAATTAGCCCCATTTCCCCACCCGACCAGTGCGGCGTTTACACTTGACAGTGAGGAAACAGCAAGGCTGTAATGGGCTCCTCAATTATTTAGGCCCAGTTAGGCCAGGACCCAGAAGGCCTCAACAAGGGGGTAGGCTGAGGGGAGGTCATGGTAGGGGGGAGGATAGGGTCACCAGTCCTTGGTTTCTCTTTGGCCTTCTTACAGCCCCGCATGTCACTTTCCACCCTGGGGAAAGTTCCCTTTCCCCTCTGGGTCTCTAAGAGGTGGGACTTTCCTGCCTCTACTCTCAGCGGCAGCCCCTTGTCCCAGCCCCCTCTTCATTACCCCCACCCTGTGCATGCTACCAGCACCAGCCAGGCTTGCCCCTCTCCTCAAGGTGTCTATTTTAAAGTGCACCCCTGTGAAGATTTGAGAAGGTGAGCTAGGATTGCAGAGACAGTAGCAGAGAGAGACAGAGACAGACATCAGTGAAAGAGATTCAAGCTACAGAGCCCTCAGAAGAGAGAGGAACCCAGACCCAGAAATGGAGAGATGCGTGAGAGGCTGAGGGAGAAGTCACAGGAAAGCATGAGGCTTGGGCACGGCCCTTTCTCAGGCCACAATGGCTGCATAGAACTGTAATCAGGTCAGTGCTGCACACCTGCTGGTCTGACTCATCCAGGCCCAGCCTCCTGATGTAACTCTTGGGCCCAGTGACCATTCAGGAATCACAGGCTCTCTGGAGTCCACTAAACAGTCCCAAGTGCAGGACAGGAGCTCTTCGTCAGCAGGGCGGGCCTAGGCCCTGATTCCAGTCAACCTCTGGCCATCTCAAACAGAGCCCTGTGCCCCTCCCTACGCCTTCACTCTTCCCTTCTTCCCTCTGGCCCCCAGCCCCTTCCCTTCCCCAGCCCAGATCAGTTTCCAAGGGCAGCAATGGGGGAGGTAGCAGGCAGGGGTCTGAGAGGCACTGGGATTAGAGGTGTCTTTCCCATGCTCAGCTTCTCTGGAATCAAAGAATTCCTCTGCCTGATTGGATTTACCCTAAGTCACAGGCGTGTGGGACCTTCTTTCCCTCAGCAACAGCTGGAAACAGCCCTAAATATGATTAATTAACACTGTAAAAAGCCCCAGACACAATTAAGATTTATGTGCATGTGTGTGCGTGTGTGTGTTGGGGAAGGGGGTTCAGGAGTGGGGGGAGGGAGGTGGATTGCCAGCCACCTCCGGGCCCTCCAGGGCAGCGGAGTGACATTTCCTCAGAGACACTCCTTTCCCCAGCCATCCCAGGCAGGGGTCATTTTATCCAGCCTCCAGCTTTTGAGCAGATTCGCTCCTTCCTCTGTCCCAGGAGCACAGGGTGATTTTCTGCTCTCTCCTCCCTGATAAGGGGGTATTTCTGGGGCAGGCACCTCATCTCTTTTTCCTCCACTGCAGGCAGAATGTTGGCTGCCAAACCTCAGTTCCCCTTGCAAGTCAGTCTAAGGAGTGGGGACATAGCACAGTCCCCCGCAGGGCTGCACAGAGCCAAGCCCAAAGGGACATAAAAGAGGAACCTCAGAGGAATCTGAATAAGTGAGCCTCTAGCTTCCTGACCTTGGAGATGTCTCACTTTCATCCTCAAAGACTCCTGTCTCCAAGACAGGACAGAAGTCATCTCCTTGGACTGTCCCCTGTACCTTTAAGATGACATACCCTTATTCAATGGACCCTCCTCTGCCTCCTGTGTGATTTGGGTAGTCATTCCCTAAGCTGTGGACATTGTGGCTTTGATAAGATGGTGATGAGAATATCATTTATAATCATGAAAAGGAAAGGGATAGGAGCATTAGACAATTCCAAATAGTGAATCATCTGAAAATTGGTTCTCAGGAATGTTTGAAAAGGTACTGGACTTTAATTTATTTATTTAGTGCAACTGATTCATTTACTTTTGTTTTGCTGAAATTACTGAGCTCAGGAAGAGGCTGCCTAGGTTTTAGCATTGATGGCCAGGATGGAATGAACCAGGAGGAGCATGGAAAACCCACATCCCCTCTTAGAATCCTTCTAGGATCAGTGGCCTGAGTGCCCGGGAACCAACTCTGCTTTATGGTCCAGTCCTCAGGGAAGGGATCCACGAAGGCATGCTGGATGGCCCTTGGGAGAGGGTCATCACACATCCTGATGGAGTTCATAACAAACGTGAACTTAACACACTGAAACTGGAGTTCAACTTCCTGATATCAAGGCCAAGGGTATGTGAACACTCCTTGTCAGTCCTCTGCCCCAATATAGGCTTGTGGTGAGGGTACAAAGTAGGAGGGGCATCCCAGGAGCCCCACGTGCATATGTGATGGCCCTGCTCTAAGGGTCAACTGTACAGAGCACTCTCTCCCCACCCCATTTCCATTTATGCCCTTCGGGCTTTACTGAATGCCACTGCCGGGGGAGGGGCGAATGTGAGCGGCAGACTGGGGTCTCACTGGGTGAACAAGGAGGCGGAGGCAGAGAGGTGGTAGGCTGGCAAGAGGTAGACAGGAAGGCAAGCTGTAAATGGGCAGCTCCTCTATGAGTGTCTTTATGCTTTGTTACAGACGCTCTGATTATTTGGGGTCTAACATTGGTGCCATGTGCATCCTTATGGGTCAGTGTGTCTGTGCACATGACATACCTCTACTATGTGTCAATACTTTGTGAGCCTATGGCTGAAGATAGGTGTGTCACCAGAAGGATCAATAAACTAAGGAGTTACTCGAAACACCAAAACCAGGCCCACCGTGTCTTTGGTTTGCTGAGCACAGAGTTCACACCAAGCAAGCAAACACGATATCGAATGCCTTTGGAGAGGCATGTGCTTTTGAGGTATGGCCACAGACTCCACCCCACCCTTTGCATCTCACTGGTTGCTCCACATTTATATAATCAGTCTGGCACTGAAGTCATAGACAAGGGCTGGGGTCCAACCACCAGGCTCTCTGGTACTGAGGACTACTGGGAGCCACTTTTTTTTTTTTTTTTTTTTTTTTTCAGAGACAGTCAGGATCCCCTGTACCGGGGGAAGGAAACAAGTCCCATCTTTCTATGAGAGAGAGGCTGCAGATCACACAGGTGAGACTGGAACCCCAGCCGCCTCTGTGGAACTCAGAACTCCCTGCATTCTGCCTCTTCCTTTTACCATGTCAGTTCTGAGCTGAGGCTCATTTACAAGAGATGGGGGATGAACACAGAGACCCTGAAGGATTCCCTGACTCAGCTGCTGTGTTCTGGTCATGGGCCTTTGCCCAAGGATGGACGGGGGTTGGGCCTGAAGCACTGATGGGACAGCTGTTAGGTAGACGGGTTACGCAAACAACCCATTCTGCAGCCTCACAGACAGGCAGGGCCCCCTCAGGTGCCCGGTCCAGCACCGTATCAACCACCCTCCCTCTTCCTGAGAGAAAGGGGAACTTGTGGGCCTGAAGGAAGGAGGACCGCCTTTTGTTCTGGAAGTTGAGGAGAGGGAGCTGGGAATGTGTGGGGCATGATTTGGGGCTGGGGGTAGGGCTTGCTCTCAGTCCTTGTTTCACCCGAGTGATCAGCTATCCGGGATTCTCAGTGGGGCTTGTAGTCCAACAGGTAGTTTTGGGTTTTGTTGTTGTTTGTTGTTTTTTTTTTTTAACATAAGTGTATCCCAAATATTGTATGGGATATAGTTGTGCTAAAATAGTTTGATGTTGATCTGGAATTCAAATTTAACTGGGCGTCCTGCATTTTATCCAGCACCTTTACCATGGGGCCCGGCCTTGCCCCATTCCCTCAGAAAGCCCGGAGGGAAATAGGCCTCCAGTAAAAGGTGTTCTGAGCTCACCAGACTGCTCTAGCTTCCCAAACAGCCCTTTTCTCTCTCCCTGATGGTGGCTGACCCCTCAGAGGGTGGGGCAGGGCTTGGATCCCAGGGGGTCAGAGATCACACCCATTCACCAATCAGCAGGGATGGGCACAGTTTCATCCCAGCCCTGGGCTGCTCAACAGGCAGCAGGCTGGGAAGACCACAAGTTGGGGGTGGGGTGGAGAGAGCACAGTAGGGGTCCCTGAAAAAGAAAGTAAAGCACAGATATCAAGAAATGGGAGATGTAAAAAAAATCACAGGAAAATCGAAATTTCCTGACACTTATTGTACAGCCTAGCACTGAATTATTATACAGTGGGGATAGGGTGGGTCGACTACACAATGTGTTCAAGGTTTCTGGCCTCTGGAGGTCTTGTGCAGCCCTCTCCAGGTTGGGCCTAGCTCTGGGCTGGCCTGGGAGAGGGGCATGGTGGAAACAGCTCCTTCTTCCCTCCCAGTCCAGAGGCTCTCTACCTGGGCTCCCACCACCCTCAGGCCTCAGCTGGGTCCAGATCCTGGTCAGCTCCTTTGGGAGCTCTTCCTCTGGTTGTTGTTCCCCTCCCCTCACACACTGAGCTCCGCCCCAGGCTCCATCGCCTGCTCCAGCCCGGCTCAGGCGTCCAGCTCCTGCTCAGGCTCGGTTCCGCTCCTGCTTGGCTTGCTCAGCTTGCTTGGGGCGTCTCCCTATTGAAGAATTATGTTGCATAAAGCAGCCGCCACCATCTTGAACTGGCAGTGAACTTTGCTTTCTACATATAAATACAGATAGCAATCACACCCCAATCAGCACCGAGGCTTCAGGGCATCATCTCAGCAACTCTAACTTTCCCATTACGATAATGTGATTTTCACTCAGTCTATAATATCACCAGCCATGAATAAAGCAACTGGCTCTTTCTGTCTCTCTCCCACCTCCCCCCTTTCTCTGACTCTCTCCCACCCTCCTCAGTCTCCTTTCTTTTTCTTCCTCACTCCCGCCTCTTCTGTCTCTCTCTCCGCACCCTCTCTTGGTTTCTGCGTCCATCTCCATCTCTGCAGCTCTGAGCACCGTGCCCTTCCTCTCCCAGTCTCTCCCTTCCTCCCTCATCCTCCAGGACTCACATTGCCTAAATACTAATGACAGGGATTTGCAGTGCCCTGAGGGCTCAGTTAAATTCTGCTCCCCAGCTCTGCGATCATCTGCCTTTGCCTATCTGCCTTTGCCTAAAGGTGAGAAACTGCGGGTGGAGGTGGTGGGTTCAGCCTTCAAGGCTTTGGGGAGGGTGAGGAGATGGGGAGGAGAGGCTACAAAGTGGCTCCCTCCCTCCTCTCTCCTTCTTCCCTCAGGTGCCAGCCTGGCTCTCTGCAAGGATTCCCACCAGGAGTGCCAAAGGTGGAGACGGAAGGAATCAGCAGGGAGGGCTGAAACTGCCAGCTTGGGGGAGGGTCCTGGAGGCTCTGATTTTCTGGATATTGGGACCCCCAAACCCAACCAGATTCCAAGTGCCAGACTATTGTAAGTAGATCTAGCTAGTAAGAGGGTGCTCCAAAGAGGCCTGGGGAAAAAGGGGAACTAGCACCCAGCCTTCTAGGATCACTTTTGAGTACCCTGGGCCCTGAACTTGGCAGAGCAATCCAGGCTGGAATTGCCTTTGCCAGGACATGGGGTGATAGCCCACAGACAGCCTTAATCAAGGTATCAGCCACCTTATAAGAACTCCTGGAAAGGCATTCTCTTGCCTTCAAAGACATTCTCCAGGATGGTAGTGGTTCTCATGGGGGGATTATCTGTGCCTCTGGTCATTCATTCATCCAACCCCCTGGGTTTGATTCCTAGTGCTTTCACCTGTGAGCTCTGGGCTGTGAACAATGCTCTTAGCTTCTCTAAGCCTCAGTGTCTTCATCTATAAAAGGGAAACACTAGTACCTATCTAATGAATAAAATAACATATATATGATGAGCTTATAAGCACTTGGCACATTGTTAAATGTTGGCTCTCATTATTGCTATTAGCAAATATTGAATGATCACCTGCTATGTGTGTTAGGCTGTATACCTTGGCAGTTAGGAGCCTGGGGTTTTGGAGTCAGACTGTCTGAATTTTAGCTTAGCCACTTATTAGCTTTGTCACCTTGGAAAAGTCACTTTGCCTGGCTGAGTTTCCTCATCTGTCATAGGAATATTAATAGTCCCTACTTCATAAGGTTGTTGTAATGACCACTCCGGCCATTATAGTGCTTGGCACAGTGCTGACATATGGCAAGAGCTCTAGGTATAGCAGCAAGTAACGGTTTGGCATAGTGGATCTAGCCATGAATGGGGCCAGTGCTGGCCATAGTTTATCTGTGGGTGATTCTCTGGGCCCCTGACTTTTTCTGTTGCTCAAGACCATTGATGGTCTTGACCGTTCACTTTAGTGGAGGATGAAAGCTTAGTTTAATTTCCCTGGCTATAAGAATTACACCTTTTTAGGCCCTGGCCAGGTAGCTCAGTTAGTTAGAGCATCATCCCAATACACCAAGGTTGTGGGTTGATACCCAGTCAGGGCACATACAAGAATCAACAAATGAATGCATAAATAAGTGGAACAACAAATGAATGCTTCTATCTCTCTCTCTCAAATCAATTAAAAAAAAAAAAAGAATTGTACCTGTTTAGCTTTCCACCTTCCTTGAGTGGGACTAGGATTCCTGCCTAGTTTCTTCCCTGGGCAAGAGTGGGGAGAAAAGGTGCTCCCTTAGGCAGGTGTATAAATTAGAATCAGGCCTCTGCATTTGTGTCCCTTTCTGTATCTCTAAGTGTTTATGGATCTTGTTTGCTTGCTTGCTTGCCTGCCTTTAGTTTTGCCTGGTTTCTCTCTGTAGGTTCCGTTGGAGCGATTCAAGTCTGATCTCAGATGAAAGAGGGGAGAGAAGACCCTATTCTCACCTTGGTTGGGCCATGAAGGGGCACCAGGTGTTATGGTGGCCAGAGCTCCGAGTTCTAGGGCCTGGAGAATCAGACCCACAGGTGGAGTCTAGGGGCACCATGGCTGGCCAGCAGCTTGTTTGGGCCTACTGGCTTATACTTAGCCTCTCCGCTTGTCTCCAGGAGGAAAGAAGACTAAGCCAAAGCATTCTTTTTTTAAAATCTTCACCCGAGGACATTTTTTTTTCATTGCTGTTAGAGAGAGAGGAAAGGAGAGAGAGTAAAACATTATGTGAGAGAGAAGCATTGATCTGTTGCTTCCTATACGTGACCTGACTGGGAATCGAACCTGCAACCTTTCAGTGTACAGGACAAAGCTCCAACCAACTGAGCCACACTGGCCAGGGCAAGAACCTAAGCCAAAGCATTCTTAACCAAGTACTTTAGTGAAGAGACCCCAACAATCTGTAAATTCCCTACAGGACTTGGAGTCTGATCTCTTCCCTACCCACTCCATTTCTCAGAGACAAATAAGACAGGGCCAGTACCTACCAGGTGATCACAGTCCAGTGGGCGAGACAGGCATGAAAATAAGTAAAATACAGAGTGAGAGACAACATTAACAGAGGTAAACTACAGGGGCAGTAGAGACACAAAGAGAGAGGTCAGGTCCATCCGAGTAGTCAGATGACACTTCCTAGAGGAGCTAGTGCTTCAGCTAATTTGCATATGTGGACAAAATGGGCGGGGAGGGGGACGGAGAAGGAAGGGTATTTAAGACAGGGAATAGCATTTGCAAGAGCCTTGAGGGGTTGTACAGCCTGGTGCATTTGGAGAACTGAAGTACACAGGGTGGGGTAGAGCGGTCACTTTGGGAGAGGCCAGTGGAAGGGGACAGACAGTAAAAGACCATGGGAAGTTGTGCTTTCATCCTGAAGGGCTTTAGCAGTGGGATGATTTGCATTTCAGAAAAATAGCTCAGAGGCTGATGAAGAGGATGGGGGAAGGGTGCAGCCAAAACAGCTCAGGGCTAGGCGCTGGTGAGGAGGCTCACACAACTGCACAGACAAGAGACGAAGGGGCCTGAGCTATGGCAGTGGTGGCAGGGATACCGAGGAGTGAGGTCGGAGAGGGTCTTACAAGGGAAGTGACAGGATTCTGTACCTGACTGGGTGTGGGAGGGGACGAGGGGGAGGATGACCACCTGCTTCATGCCTTGGATGGATGGTTGGGAGTGACAGTGATGGGGAATAGAAGAGGCAGAGTGAGTTTGGCAAGAGTGCAGGATGCTGAGTTCTGATTAGGGCTTATACTTCGTAGAGGGGAGGGGGTGGTCTGGACTGCATCTCTGTAAAGATCCAGAAAGTGGAGGAGGATTAAGAACAACTTAATCTCCCTAAATTTGGAAATTAAGATGTCTGGTAGGGAGTTGATAAGATGTGTGTGGCATTTAAGAGACGTCTTGTCAGGGTATGTGGATTTGACAGTCATCAGCATATGGATGATAATTAAGGCCACAGGAAGGAGGTCAATTACTGGGGAAAGACAGGTAAGGAGAGAAGAAGGCCAAGAGTCTCAGGAGTATCAGCAGTTAGAGGGGTGGTTTTCAACCTTGGCAGCACATTTGAATCAGCCCCAAAACTTGAAAAACCCTGGTGTCTGGGATCCGCCCCAAGCCAACTACATCTGAACCTCTGGTAGTGAGCTGTAAAAGTTCCTTGGGTGATTCTAATAATGGAATTGGGGCTAAGAACCATGACTCAGACAAAGGGCAGAGGAATGGGGCTAGGAAAGGAGACTGTGAAGGAATTTCAGGAAGATAGGAAGAGTTTCCACAAAGGAGAGTTCCAAAGCATCAAATGATGTAGCATAATAATGGTCAACCCCTACCCAGCACTTGTGCTGTGTCAGGGACTTTACATGAACTCCCAGAGACCCTGTGAGGCAGGTGCTATTATTATCATCGCCATTTAAATTAGAAGGGAACCAAGGCACAGGGATGTTAAGTACTTGCCCAAAGTCCCACAACTAGTAAGCAGAAGCCAGGATTCTAGCCCTAGCAGGCCATTGCCGAGTCTGTGCTCCCGAACGCTGTGCTAGGCTGCCTGCCCTGCAGAGGGCTGAGTCAGACGCGTGCTGTCCGTGGCTTTAGCAGTTAGCTGGTCAGTACAACCATCAAAGGGGGCAGCTCTCCTCCTTGCCCTTCTTGCTGTCTCTTTCCCTTTTTTCTCTACTCTAGGTCACTAAGGCAATCAGCTATACCTTATCTCCTGGCCTACTCCTGGCTGACAGGGTTAGGTGGAGCTGGTTTTCCTCCCTCTCTGGGTGAGGCAATCCACTGTGGTTCTGAAAGGGGGGTGCACGGCTGCGGGGCACCTGGTCAGTTGCCTCTTCATTTACCAAGTTGAGCTGAGCATCCTTTTAAGTTTCCATAGTCTGGGAAAGGATGGGAAGTTGAGCTGATGCAGAAGAGAGCAGGTGCAGAGATAGACCTGGAAGAGGAAAAAAACTGGTCTTCACATTCACGTGGAGGGGGTGTGAGCAAATCAGACACCGGGGGCAGCCCCATGCGTAGCTCCCGCCTGACATCGCCAAGCCCCGGAGAAAGCCGTGGTTCTTAACCAGTCTGCATGTAAGAATTACTGGGTGGGGGGACTTCAGAAAACCCTGGCACCTCCGACACAATTGGATTAGAGTCTCTGGGGGTGGGATGCAGACATTGGTGGGTGCTGAAAGCTCCCCAGGTGATTCTAATGTGTAACCAGAGTTGAGAACCACAACCTCAAGAAAAGGTCTCTGGATGAACGTAAAGGATCCTGCTGCCAACCACAGCGTTGTCATTTCCTAGCTGGGTGGTCTTGGGCAACCCATGGGACCTGTTTGAGCCTCAGTTTTCTTAATCTGTAAAATGGGGGTACTAATCTTGACCCTGCCTACTTTATACAAGTCATTATGATGCTCAGGTAGATGGTCCGATGTGATGTATTTTGCTAATTATATATGGAAATCATGTAAAAGTGAGGTGGAATGAACTGATACAGATGCTACAATACAAATAAGCACATGTGTTCACTTGGGCAGAAGTAGGTGCACTTGACTGAGCGTGTGCACAACCCCCAGATGGCTGCTGATGGGGTTCTGAAAGCAGAGTGGTGGTTTCCTAGAGATGGCCTTTTATGGTTTTAGCCTTCAGAATATGCCATTAAAATATGGAGAGATTATCTGGGGGTGTGCGTGTGCGTGTGTGTGTTTGAATGCTTGCTAAAGTGTGGCATCATTTGAGTCTGCCTGTCAGCCTATCAGAAACATCATCTATAACCTTCACTGTTTGCAGTTTAATCTCCCCTGCCTCCCCGCGGGCCCTGTTCTGACATTTTAAACCCCATAAATGACAGTAGTGCTCTAAGCCATTTTGAAAAAAGCCAAGCATTTGGAAAAAACATACATAGAGACATACCCTTAAAATTCCCCTTCCCCCGAACACATGTTCACTCACACTCAGAAGTGGAATTACACACATGTTCATACCCCTGTACTGGCCATTTTGGGGAAAATCACAGATACTGGCCAACATAAGTGCACATGTGTGCAGCAGGACAGACGCGCGGAGGCACAGCCCTGCATCCGGCGCCTGTGCATGCACTCTAGCGGACACAGGCAGACACGCCTTTCTGCTCCCACCCTCAAGTCCCGTTCATTCCTCTGTTCACTGGCCTTGAAAGAGAATGGAAGAATTCTGGGTCCTTGGAGGACTGGTGCTTGAAGCAAAAGGGTAATGTGGGAGGCTGAGGGGCCCCACATCTTGGAGTTCAGTGTCAGGGCAGGGCATACAAACAGGCTTAGAATACCTGTGGGTAGAAGGGGATAACAAGCAAGTCGCACTCTACCCTACCAGCAGCAGGATAGCTCGCCGCATTTGGGTAGCTGAAGAAAAGAAAACCCAAGAAAAGGCAGCATCTACAATAGGCCCGAGACTTGTAAATCTCTTTGAATAAATGACTGAAAGAATATGTAAGCTCTAGAGTAGGTGGTAAGGGGAGTGTGTGTGCGCGCACGTGCCTGTGATGCAGGACCAGATTGGCTAGTTAAGGACAGTTTCTTATAGGATAGGACCCAATCTGGGACCGGAAGAGAGGGGTCACATCTGATATCCATTTGTTCCAGAGTAAATGGCTGAAATTTTCCTGCTTTGGACCATCTCTGACTTTGCTGCAAGACCCCCCCACTCAAAGACAAGATAGACTCCCAGATAAAGTGGAAAATAATAGTGATGATGAATCCCTATTCTCCAAGGTACCTTGGTGCAGTACTGGGGCATTTTTCCTGAGCTGATAAACTTTTCTTCTTATGTGCAAGGCGTGTGTACCAGCAGGAGATAGGGAGTCCGGGCAGCCCTGCTTGGTTCTGAGGGGCTCTGTGGATTCTCCAAGGCAGGGCTGGCTCCTCTGGCTCTCCCTCCCACCACCTCAAGTCACCATGCACTTTAAGAAACTTGTTTCCATGGCAACCAATTAGTGTCAGCAAGTGAGGGCTGTGATGTCAGGATGGGGGGTGGGGTGAGAAACCTCCATCCCCCACATTCCTGGCTCCCTGTCCAGGGTCTACAGCCGGCAGGGAAAGCTCAGAAGAGATGCAGGACTGCGCTCCTGAGGAGCACGGGTCGCAGCGTAGGGCCCCGGGGTAGGGATTGGTCAGTAGATCCCATTCACCTGACAGCATTCCTACCAGCCGGCCCACTCCACAATGCTGACAAGGTTGTGGGCCCAATCGTGCACAGTGTGAGCACACACAGAAGGGTAACAATAGTAGGAGATCATTGCGCATGTCCCTCCCTGTCCTCAGGAGAGACGGATCCTTGGCTTTATTTGGGAGGCCGATAAACAAGGCCCAGAAGGAAATCTTGGCTCAAAGGGAAAGAGACACTGTGCTCAGGCCTTACTCGGGACCTGTTGCTCCTCCTTCCCCTAAGGCTGTGTGCCGTAGTCTATGGGAGGAAAGTACACGCTTTAAGTAAAGGAGTAGGGAGGCCAGCTAGGCATGCATCCTGAGGGTGCAGGAGGGATCATCCAGTGGGTACGTAGCTCACTGATTCTTAGAGCAAAGAATGAGATAGGGATAACAGGGCTCCGACAGTTCGAACCCCTAGATCTTTGGGACCGTGGCTGGACTTCCTGAGGGGCAGCCTGGCCAATTTGGGAAGGTCATTTTAATCAGAAGATAAAAGGCAGAAGCAAATGACTTTGTCCTTATGAGAAAAAGAAGGCCGGGCATGCGTTTACTGGACTTCCTGGCCAAGGCGTACTAACTGTCGCGCCAGCTGGGCAGGCCCTGCTGTGAAGACGATGAAGAGGACGACGATGATGATTATGATGATAAACAGCAGCAGCTATATTTTTCACAGCACGTTACTGTACAAAACATCCTCGCAGTAGTCCACTTGGTAGGTGGGGCAGGAATTGTCCGCAGGTAGTGTCTGGAAGCTGACTCTGAGATAAAGAGAATTGTGCAAGAGCTATACAGGAGCATGCCCCTGGCATTACCGCCAGTGCAAGGGAAGGAACTAGAAAGAAGGGCTGGGCCGAGGGAGAAGTTATGCTGCGCTGCAATCTCAAAAAAGACCTTGGCCAACCACAAATGTGGCTGTGAGCCCAGGATGGCCCTTTAGAACTGTCTGGAATTGGGGAGAGGTGGCTGGGCCTTCACGTGCCCATTATGACTAGGCACTAGACACCGGCTGACCAGGGAAAGGGGCATGACCTTAGGCAAAGCAGCACTCTACAGCACAGACAAACCCCAGAAAGTCCAACAGGTCAAGGCGACAGCTGGGGAACGTCCTTCGGTACCGAGGGAAGCACAGCATGGCGCTACTGCCTCACGCTATGGGCTCCAGCACAGCAGTTAGCTCTCTCCTTCTGAAGAGGAGGAAGTTGAAGTTCAGAGAGAAGTGATGACCTGTCTCACCATACAGCTATCACAGAAGTAGGGTTAGAGTATAGTTTCAGCATGGTAGATTTAGCCTTGGCTTTGCAGAGAAGGACTCTCAGTGTAAAACTCAGTGTGACTGCATGAATAAATCATTACCAGAACCCTGGACCCGGGCTTCATAGAGGACAGGTGGTTCGGGCTGAGGTTGCCCTGGCTGGGGAGTCAGATGGGGAGCTCAGTGCATTATCCTCCTAAGAGTCAGGCTGCAGAGACTCTGTGCTAGGTCTCTGGAGGGCCTGCCCGGTCCTGCCAAGGTCCAGGGAGTCTCCTCCCCTTCTGGAAAGTGGAGACTATGGCCTTAATCCCTTTCAGCTCAGGGGCCTCAGAGCTAGTTGATCTGGGTCGAGAGAGAAATTTTCCTGACAGATGTGTCGGACTGACCGAAAGATGAGGGGCTTTGAGAAGATTATTCTGTCTGTTTGATGCCTGCTCCCCAACCCCCCAGGGAATGGAACCCTTTAGCGGCCTCTGGAAGGAGGCAGAGCAATCAGCAGAGGTCCTACAATGGTCACCTCCCTGGCCAGCCTCTGAAGACACTTGCTGAGGGATTGACAGAGGGCAGAGAAGCTGTGGACAAGGTGATGGAAGGTGAGAAATGTCAAGGTGGAGGCCCAGAGAATGGGGACAGGGCTGCTTTCTCGGAACCAGCCCCTCCCACAGACAGAAACTGAAGTCTGGGCTCATCTGCAGGCTGCTGCGCTGGGCCATCTAGGTGCCCGATGAGGGGTTTTGGAAGTTACTGAAGACTGTAATGTACATATGGGGTGGGCTTGGGGTGGGAGAAAACAGGAGCAGATGAGTTGAGAAATGGAGGAAAGGGAATCCACGCCCCTCCCTCACCTTCACAAGGAAATTGCTGGGTCCACAGGCTGGGAGTGACCATGGTTCTTACTTTGGTCTCTTTTCCTTTGGACTCCCCCTGGCTGGGAGGTGGGAAAGAGCTGAGCTGCCACAGGGGAAGGACCTAGAGATGCAAGAGGCAGAGGGATAGGGAACTAATGGCAGCTCAGGAGTCTCTGCCAGGGAGATGAGAGGACCCACCAGCCCCTACCCTGTTCCTCCTCTTCCCTGAGGGCAATGGGCACATGCTCTGGGGACCTGGTCCTTCTTGGCCTTTGCTGGGGGGCAAGAGTGTGTGGCCACAGCTTCTTTCTATCCAGGAGACTCTGATCAGAAAGGACTTTTTTTTCTTTTAAACTCTGCCACCCTGCCCATCCCCACATGCACATTTCCCTTCATGACCTTGTGACTCCTCCATTAGGTCTCCTTTCTTCTCGCTTCAAGAAAAAAACAGGCGGGGAGGGTTGGGGACCAGGGAGGGAGGCGAGGCAGCCGAGAGGCTGAGCCAATCACGGGGCTGCAAGGTGCAAAGCAATCAGCAGAGCCGCTGGTGAGCGGGGTCACTCAGTAGTGTGCACATCAGGGTGAAATCCTTTCAGCTCTTCG
The DNA here is from genome assembly GCA_004024845.1 of Tonatia bakeri. Classification (NCBI taxonomy): domain Eukaryota; kingdom Metazoa; phylum Chordata; class Mammalia; order Chiroptera; family Phyllostomidae; genus Tonatia; species Tonatia bakeri. The sequence goes on from PVIA01007686.1 coordinate 23,188, forward strand.
CCAAACCCCTAGTGAAAGACAATCAGGCTCGCTGTCACCGAGCTAATTCTGTCTATATAAAAGCAGTAATGAAATTCACGGCAGGATTACCCTCTCCATCCAATGGGCCAGCGTCGTGGTGACATATCTCTCTTATTGCCCGAATGTAACACACCATCTAATTTACGTCGTGTAGCGAGCAGGAATGAAATGTTCATAAAGAATTGCTGCATCTCGTCACCTTAACTGCGGCCCGGGGCTCTGAGGCATCTGTCAGGGAGAGGAGCAGGAGGAGGGAGGGCGGGCGGGGCTCAGGGAGCAGCAGCCAGGGGCAGGGGTACTGGGGGGCTGTTGTCTCTTAATAGGGTGAAGTGGAGGCAGAGGGAGGCAGGGGCTGGGGTGGGGTAGGGAGAGGAGTGGGAATGGGGAGGGGCATGGAGGGCTTTGGGGATGCAAGGATATATAAGGGTAAGTTGAAGTGGTCTGGAGGGAGTATGTGGAAGTCTGTGGATGTCTGGGGGGCCAGAGAGTCTGAGCATATGCATGTTTGTGTTTGGGTGAGTTTGGGAGGATAAATGATTGCCGAAGTGGCAAGGAGCTTGGCTGGGAAAACGTCCCTCTAGCTGCCTGTCAGATGCCACGGGGTGCCTGGTAGTCTCTCATTCTCTGGAATTGGATGGAAATCCAACCACATTTGAAGGCTATCAGAACCAAACTCTCCTGTGGACGAGAGTGGAGACCTTTTATAAAGGTGACAGATGCTGGGAGCAAGTTCTACAAACCTAGGAGTTATCCATGGGTCCTCCTGCTCCCTCATCCAAAACTGCTGGACTGGACCATCAGAGAGCCCTTTGCTCCCCTCTAAAGCGTTTTTCTCATCCATCTTTTTCCGTCTGTCTCCACCATTCCAGTTCAAGGCCACGCCATCTGTGACCTAGCTAACTCAACCCCCTCCTGCCTGGGCTCCCACATCCCCTCTTGCCACCTCAGCTCAGCCACATAGTGGCCATATCTCTACTACCACCCCTGAACTTGAAACCCTGCTATGGTGTCCCCTTGCTCTTACGAAAAAGACCAGAATCCACACCTCCAACTTCGTTGCTTCACTCTCCCAATTGCAAATTTTGCTCCAGCCATGGTGGTCTTTTCCTGTTGTCTGAATGTGCCATGTTCTCACATCCCCTGGGACTGTGCAGAAGACTCCACCCCAGTGTGGTCTCAATGCCCGCTCCTACCTCAGATGTCAGCTGAAGAGTTGCATCCTGCGGGAAGCCTTCTGTCACTACCCAGACTTAGTTAACTCTCCTTTGATTTGCTGTCTTAGCATAATTTACTTCCTTTTACAGGATGGACCATACATTGTAGAAAATGTTTTCTTCTGTGACTATTTCATTACAGCCTGTATTCTCCCACTGGAGTCTGAGCTTCATGAGGGACGGGACCATTCTACTTCGCTCACCATTATATCTCCAGAACCTGGAACAGTAGCTGAGGACAAAGTAAGTGCTTGGTAAACACTCATCAAATGATGAAATGAAGGGACTATACAACCACTAGAAGCCCTGCTCCTTCCCTCTTTCATTCAATCAACAAACACTGGCTGAAGGCCTCCGGTGTGCCTGGCGTTGTCAGGAGCACTGCGGCCACAGTGCTAAACAAGTGAAGACACAGTCCCTGCCCCTGAGGCACTCAGAGTCCAGGGAGAGAGACAAGAAAGGCAGGCCACCATGGCACCAAACCTGTCTTGTGCTGCTTCACTCCAGAGAAGGGCCACAACTAGAGCCCACTATTAGGGTCATCTATGAGATGTGGCTGACCTTCTGGGGCCATACAAAATTCTCCCTAAACTTCCCCAGACATAGCTCAGCCACCTTTAGGGGAGAAATTAGCACAAGAAAAAGATTTTATTAAAGAGCCATCATTGGAATTCTCTTACAAGTGATGGTAAGAATAAGCAGCATTAATTGTGAATCAACTATGTGCCAAACATCTAATCTCATGTAATGCTTACAACTGTGAAATCTCATCTCAGTATTATTATCCCTGTATTATAGATGAGGAAGCTGAAGCCAACTGAATTTAAATAACTTGCTCAGAAAAAGGTCACACATCTGACCCACAATGGATGCTCAATAAATCCTTATTGAGTGAATGAATGAATGAGAAGCTAATATGTAGAAAAGACAGGAGTCAAACCTAGCTTCTGGTTTCAAAGCCTGCCCTGATCTTCTATTATCTATTTCAGGCAACTATTTTTGAAGTCTCAGGGTCTGGTCAGAATTAGAGAAGTAATTGGAGGTTGGATTCAGGATCCATGCTTCCCTTGACCTAGACCCTAGTCTTTCCACCTATAACCTTCCCACAGAGATACATGATAACTCAGATATCAGGTCTGGCCAGGGCAGAAAGCTTAGGTTTAGAGAAGACCAGACCTTAATTTTTTGGGGGAGATGCCTGAAAGGCAAACCCTTCCCCATCCTGCTCTGTCCTTCCTCCAAGACCCCAGGCTTAGGTTAGCTTATCAAAAAGTCTAGGAAGGAGTCTTTTTTGTGGGAGATGGAACATCATTCCTCTGTATATAGAATCAACCATGTCTTATAGTATGTCTCTTGTGCCTAAGCTATGTGGTCCTTTCTCATGAATTCAGGCATATTTACTCTCCATGTGTGCATGTTATGTTGACACGTGTTCAATTATGTATACACATGTATCAATAAACCCATTCTTTCATTAGTGTTCTCATATCCCACTGGTTTATATTCTACATATGCAGACACCTGAGTCTACACTGTGAAGTTTCTTCCCCGTGGATGTCTGTGGATACACATCCCTGTAGTTGCCTTTTCCTCTTGCTTTTGTCCTCCCTCCCAGAAACTATAGGCGACCTTCCAGCTAATGCTGACGGGCCCCAGAGTTGGACTGTGTGCCATGCGCTTCTTCCTATTTTGAGAAAAGTTCTCCCTGGCAGTGGGTAACTTTCTCTTTATCAAAGAGCTAATGCATAGATATATCATCAAAGAGATAATATATGCCTGGCATACAGTCATCTCTCGATTCATGTTAGCTATTAACGTTATTACAGCTCATTCATCCTCCCTGACCAGAGGGCGTCCCTCCTTCTCCCCACAGCTCTTCTAGGGCTGGAAGTACAAGTGCCCATACTCACTCCTGCCAGGGAGCTGTGTGAGGTTCAGTGCCCTTACCAGGATCTCCTGGGGTTAAAGAGCTCCCGGCCACTGTCATCTATAACTTTCAGTAGGACAAAAATCTCACACACCCCTGGCAGGCAGGACTAACTCATATTTTAAAAGTCCCATGAAATAAGTCTCAGGAGTCTCTTTAGACTTTGCATCCAAAACCTTAAACTTCTAAGATACAGATTGCTTCCTAAACCCATCCTTTTTTCAAAAAAAAAAAGTTTTATGTTTTTATTTTAGAGAGAGGGGAAGGTAGGGAGAAAGAAAGGGAGAGAAATGTCGATGTGAGAGAGAAACATCCATCAGTTGCCTCTCGCATGTGCCCCAACCAGGGACCAGGCCCACAACCCAGGCATGTGTCCTGACTGGGAATCTAACTGGCAACCTTTCACTTTGTGGGATGATGCCCAACCAGCTGAGCCACACCAGGCAGTGCTAAATCCATTCTTCTGTAGCAGACACCTTTTCTCCGAGGTCAGACCTGCGGCCAGACCCACTCACCAATGCCCACCAGAGAAGGGCAGTTTCAACCAGGACACCTGATAATCCTAATGCACTTCCTTTGGCCCAGGTGACCTACCCTCCTAGCTAGTGATTGTTTTGTGGCTCTGCCAGGAGCTGACATCCTAAACCAGACACATTTCTTCAGATGAAGCAAGATATCATTGAGGTTGGGTGGATTCAGAGCATTCAGGAAGCAGGAGCCAGGGAGGGAGCAATGAGAGAGGCAACACTCAACAGAACAAGTTGTGTTCAAAGAGTCAGGATTCTCCAGACAGTATCTGTTCTTAAATTGGCATCAAGCATTCTTTTCAGGGTCTGTGGAAACCCAAGACTCTGTACCTAGAGGTGTTTTAAGATTAAGTTTTCCTTGATTGTCTTTGGACTGGCAAGAGGGGGATGGAAGATTCTATGGAACACATAAACTTGAAGAGGTTGGTGATGGATGAAAATTTGGAATCAAATCCTGTCAATGTGTTTATTTGATTTCCACATTTTCCTATCCCCTTTATTCCCACTCCTCTTCCCCATCCCCCAGACTGACAGACATAATACCCTGATGGCTAGTTCAGCTGCAGCCTTATATATCCAGGGAAGCCTGAGCTCCCCAGCTGCTGGCCAGCTCTGATCCCCTAAACCCAGAGGGACTAACTGGTCAGAGTTCTCAGGGATGACAGATCCCAAGTACAAATTTGGCTTCTGCTACCAACAGACTCTGACGTTGGCCAGATCATTTCTCCATGTAGTGACCTTTTCATCAGCCTCCCGTCCCCCCTCCGCATGCATCACCCCAGATGGTGGTAAGAAGCATCCTGCATTTCTTGAAAAACTATTTCAGAAATTCACCTTTCCATTTCCCATCGTAATTACCAGATCAGAATATAGTTTCCAGGAGGATTAGTTTGGCCTTGGGTGGGCCTGTCCTCTTCACTGCTGGCCTGGACAGCTGTGTAGTCACTGGCCAGCAGGACAGAATGAGAGTAGACTGGTGTGGCTCAGCCCTGCTGCAGAGTGCGTGACTTGTTATGGTAATAGCAGAAATCCTTTTCCAGCCTCCTGGCTTGTCTGACGGCTTTGCGAGGACCTAAAGACACTACATGGTTTAGAACGGCATCAGCAGCAAGCACTAACCAGCCTCCAACCTGCTGGAAGCTCAGTACAATGGTGAGGGGATGGCGGCATGTAGATAAAAATGAAAGGCCCTGAAGACAGAGTCTAACTGATGGCTTGAAGAAATAGGCATCAATTCTTGTTAAATATGGTTCCACTGCCTTGCTCTCCAGGCCCTTTCAAAGCCAGAAACTTGGTTTGGTGGTCATTACCTGCGCAGTGTCATTAAATTCCCTGGTAATCTGCAGGGATATGTAATTATGCTGTAGTTAGTGATTGTTCACTAAGTAAACCCTTGGTGTAGTTACCATGTAAGTCAACGGTATTTACAGGATATTTTTTCTGCCTGTAACTCAAAGCCTTACCGAAACAAATTGGAATTGCCTTCTGGAGGCCGTTGTTATAAATTACAGACCCAACATCTGTCCACATCTGCAACGTCTAGACAGCCTGTCTCAGCTACAAGAAAGGAGAGGGATGAACGAGGGAAAACGAGGGAGACGTGAGGAGTGGTAGAAGGAAATCTCAGACTCGCACAATTTTTCTCTTCAGAGGTTTGCCTAAATAAATCCTGTGCTAACTTCTGAAATGGAACTGAATTTCAGCAGCCCAGCTCCGAGGTCCGAAGAGTTCAGAGCCTGATCCTCACTCTGGATGTGTTGGCAATGCAGCCACTTCTGTTGGGCCACATCTCTGCCCTTGCAGCCTCTCAGAGGTCACGGTGGGGCTTGGAAGCTGGAGTTACAGATGCGGACAGTGACCGCAACAGCCACATCCGGAGAGTTGGCTGCTTTGCCAAATTCCCTCCATCCGCTCACCCGCCCGTGCTCCCGGACTCTCACCCCCACCTGGCTCAGCTTATGGGGGTGAGACATTCATTTGCCTGCCTTTCCTGTGGTCCCTCTCCTGCACCCATGATAAGGAGCCTGCCCGTCAGCTGAGTGATTGTATTTTTTTACAGTTCCTAGCACAAACCTTCTCATTTATATGTAAAGCAGCCATTAGTCATAGCTCCGTTCCCACACACTGCCTGATGTACAATCACATTTTGCAGCGGATGAATCTTTCCACACAGCTGCTCTGCTATGAATAATCCGTCTCCAGGCCCATAAATCAGAAAAAAATCATGCACCTCGTTCGCCTGATCCTTACACAAAGTCATATATTTTACATGAGGACGAGCTAAATATTCATGAGTCTTAAAGGCTTTTTCACAGGCACTTGTTGGGGTTGCCTTCTACTATTGGGGGGATACTAAGGTGGTATTTAGGAGAACTAGGGATTTTAGGAAGGAGAGAGGAATAGGAGGAAAGAAAGTGTATGTATTAAAGGGAGAGAGAAAGACAGAGAGAGAGAGAGACAGAGAGAGAGAGGCAGAGAAAGAGAGAAAGAGACAGAGAGATGCAGATTCCAAGCTTATCTCTCAGTCTAGCAGTTCTGTGGCACACAGGATGCTCCTGTGAGGTCTTAAAAATGGTGATAAGTACTTGTTTACCTGAGCTTCCGTCCTCTCGGAGCCATGGATATTGCCTCCCTGACTTTCAAGGTCATTTCATGAACCTTTGCTCTCTGATCCATGTGACAATGATTTTGGCCCTTCTCTGTATAGGGAGGTGCCTGGGAGCCCCATCCTGGTTTGATAAAATCAGAACTTGGGGAGAGGGAGCAGAGACAGTGGGAAATTAGCGGACTTACATAAATCCACTCTGATGCTAACAAAGCCTCTGACCCACACACAACTTCAGAGCCCAGCAGCTTCCTGGAATTTTGTTTGTACCCCATTCTGATTCCAGAGAGCATTTAAGGTGGCTCTCTTCACCCTCTACCTTATCTCTGTCTCCTGGCCATCTCCTTCCCTCACCTCTTAGCTCCTCAGGCCCTGCATTCCTCCCCAGCTAGGGCTCTTCTCAGGCGATCCACATGCTCTGCCAGGAATACTGTCTGCACTGCTCCTCAAACTCTGTCCCCCAAATGCAAAACTTAACCCCTCCAGGAAGACTCTTTTCACTAAATAGTGGAGAGGGAGTTACTTGCCTTGTGTACAAGGCCCTGCCTCTTCCTTTCCTAGCTAAGCACTCACCCTACCAACCCCTCTGCTGGCAGGTGCTTTTTCGTTTTATTCTGGCATTCACTCTGGCATTCACTCAGCATTTGTCTGCGTGTTCAGTGGTGCTATCTGTCTGACTCATTAATGCCATGGTCGGCAGTGGTGATGATGATGTGCCTTCACTTCCCTGGAAGGGTAGAAAATTCTTCTTCCTGGATTTCACTGACAAGATTAAGAACATATTTCTAGGTAGAGATTTTTTGGATTTAGCTTTAGATCTGGAAACACACATAAGCCCTCAGATCCTTTTAGCCTTTGGTTGGTAATGATCGTGCCTTGGGCTCTGGTAGCTGTCCTCACCTGAAGAACCGTATCAACACTGCAGTAGCACCTCTGTGGGGAAAACCACTTCTCTCTTTAACAGATGGGCAAACTGAGGTATAACCTTGGCAAATCACTAGAAGTCAGATCAAGAGGAGATGACAGGAGGCTGCAATTACATCTGAGTTAACTTTTGAATTTTGACCCAGCGCATCAAGTTTTCTCCACCAGCCCCCAGGGCCAAAGGCCAGGGGTCAAAGCCTTTCCTCATTTCTCTAAGCTCCGCAGGTTGACCCACTCTGCTGCCCCTTGCTCCTCCTGCTCTCAACCCGCTCCGGTAACTTTCAGAAAGAATCAAGTAAAACACCCCCACCAGAGAGGAGGAAAAAGTCCAAACAATCACAGATGGCAGACTTGCAAATTTAATTTAAAATCATTCTTTATTATCCAAAATATTAAAATTAAAGCTATAATGCCCAAAGGAAAACACAGATTAAAACCCCCTATGTTTCACAGCCTCTTCCTCAGGGGGTCCCCAAAACACTGAGTGAGAATGCTTTGAAAAGAAGGCAGGAGTGCAGGAGCAAAGAGCCAGCTGTAGATCACTGAGCCAAACGCTTGGTGACTGACCCAATCAGCTTCCCTTAAAGCCAAACACCAACTGTTTCATGTGCAATTAATGATTGCCCTGGCAAATGGAAGCGCATCAAGTCATCACAGGCATCTTTGAATGAGAAGGCACACAGCAGTCACAGGTAGCTCGTCCCTGGCATCTACATAATGATATTACCAGGCTAATCTAGGCTCAGAGATTTAATTCCGCAAAACACCATGCACTAAATATTTATATTCATAAAGGGGCTAAGGAAAAAAATGCTCACATGCTGCCTGTAGGCTCCCCATTTGTCTGGAATAGGCTGCTGGCTCATTTGCCAGGGCGTATGGTTGGGGGTCAAGGGCATCAGTCAAGTGTCAGTAGAATCCCAGTGTTTCTGGCCCCCAACTTCATCTTTCAAAAAGGGCTCATTGCTGGATTGGGTATTAGAAGTAGTGAAACCCCTTTCTTCTCTGGAGAGGCCAATGCAAGAAAGGTGGTCTCTTCACTCATCAAAGCCAAGAAAGGGGCAGTTGGATGGATGAGAATGTCTGTTCCCCATTCTTTGGTGCAGGAAATCAAAGTCTGGAGAGGACCAGAGGCTGTTAGAGTCATCCTTTACACATTTTAACTTCTCAGTTATAGATACGACGCTGATTCCTGACGCCGCCATGCTTTAACTGTAAATCTGAAGAAGAGGGACTCTTCGAATAATCACAAAAAACCAATGCTGATGGCAAGAACATGTGTTTTCTTTGGCCTTTTGGATTTGTCTCTCCTGGAGCCTAATTCTGAGCTCTGCCCTTACTCAGATGCTCTCACTGCAGCACACTGCTGGGCCTCGGTACCTCCAGCACATAGGGCACAGAACCTAACCCGGCTTGGCCCTGCCCCTCTCTGCGTGAGATCGCCAGGATCAGTTCTGTGTCTGTACTGGAGACTGCACTCCCCTCCCCACTGACATCTCAAACCCAGTTCTTTCAGTCCAGCCCCCTCTGCCCTTTTCCTGTCCTTGGCAGAAAATGCAGGTGATGAAGCCTGTGTTTCCCTGTGTACACCATGACTTGGAACCTTCAGCAACTTTTCCAGGGCTCTGCATATTACAATCAAGATGGGATCAGCTAATAAAATTACATTGGTTACAATCCAAGAAGATTAACCAGCCTTAAGGGTTTCATGGCTAAGCATTACACTTTTCAATTTTCCTACAATTAAGCTAACAACAAATAATATTGACAAATAAACTGCCAGATCCGCTAGCTGAAGCCCTGCTGTGGGAAGGGAGGGTTGCTCCACAGCTGAGTGATGTCCAGCCATTGCCTGTGAGTGCTAGTGCGCTGGGGCATGGGCGCTCAAACCTCGCAGGTGGAGGGGCGATGAGGAATGGTCGCTGGCTTTGTCTCTAAAAAAATTTAAAAGATAATAGTAATCCTAATTCTTGCCTTCTTGCCACCTCTGAGGAATTTTCCTGATTTCCACTGATTTCTCAACCTCCTGTTAGAGAAAATCCAAGGTAAGGAGATCCATATCCTCATGAGGCACAGCCATATCATCAACTCATTAACTAATTTGGAGTCGCAAATCCAGGACCTAAAATTAATTAGTCCTAGCAGCAATAAAACTCGGGGGCAGGTTAGACCAAGAGTCTCACACACAGATGTTGACAGTGTGTGGAGGCCGGACTTCTTCCTGCCTGTCTGCCCTGATACGGGGGGGTGAAGGGGGCAGAGGCTGCAGCATGGTTTGGACCCTGCCTACAGTGCTAAGGCCCAGTTCCTTCTCCAGTTCTTTCTACTACTCAGTGTTGGAGAAGCAGGCAACAGGAGGAAGGAAGAATAGGAAGAAGCTAGGAAAATTCCTGGGCAAGTGGAATGGGGAAACTGAGACAAGATAATTAAACAAGGCCAAGCAATTTGAACAACTTACAGCCAGCTAGTAAATTGCAAGACCTTATCTTCCCTTACCAAGGACCCTTGAGAACAAATGGTTTATACTTCTCCTCCCTAAACAGAGAATACATAGCTTAAATCACCCTGGGGGGGGGACATAGAGGACAGAGACCCAGTTAATGCTATCTGTGCCAGCCAAACCCAGATGAAGTCAGGGGAACAAATAACAAAAACCCAGTTAGAGCCAGACGCACCCAAGATAAAAGTAAAACAGTAAAGCAGACCAAAGAATTATCCCAAACTCCTCTACATGCTCACTTTGATACATCAGCATACTAAAAATGCACCCGGAAAGCTGATGAATATGAATATTCTGTTGAAACCCTCCCTAGGATTCTTGCCTGCAGGGGAGAGATAAAACCCTCAAGACAAAGGATGCCAGTGTAGGCTTGCTCTAGATACCCTGCAGGGGTGTCCAACCTGCAACCTGCAGACCGCACACAGCCCAGGATGGCTGTGAACGTGGCCCAACACAAAATCATAAATTTACTTAAAACCTATTTTTTTGCTTATCAGTTTTCATTAGTGTTTGTGAATTTAATGTGTGGCTCAAGACAACTCTTCTTCCAGTGTGGCCCACAGATGCCAAAAGGTTGGACACCCCTAGAGCATGCCCATCCATGCCCCTTCTCAGGCATGAAATTTTTACTTCTTCCTGCACTCTAAGGGTCCCCACGAGATTTGCAACCCGGGGAGCAGCAGGCAGTGGCGGCTTGTCCAAACCTAACCCCTGATCCTGTCTCCAAGGCTCCCCTTTTCTCAGACTTTTCAGTGAGCTAACTTTCCTATAACATTTTCTAAGGAGCCAAAGCAGAGTAGTACTGCTTGGACTTTCTCCTGTTTCTTCTCTCTCTCTTTTTTTTAAAGATTTTTATTTATATATTTTTAGAGAGAGGAGAAGGGAGGGAGAAAGAGATGAACAGAAACATTGATGTATGAGAAATATTGATCAGCTGCCTGGTGTGCAACCCAGGCATGTGCTGTGACTGGGAATCGAACCTGGAACCTTTTGGTTCACAGGACAGCCAGTGCTCAATTCACTGAGCCATACCAGCTAGAGCTCTCCTCTTTCTTCTTTTGCTTTAAGTCTTTCCTAGACTCATGTTGTGAAATATTTCCTGCACAAAGTCAAGAACCCAAACACTACAGGCTGGCCTGAGGCAGACCTACCCCAGGCCCTGACCCTGTCCAATGGCAAGGAGAATTGCCTACAAAGGGAGAAAGGATTGTTTTTATCATTTAATGAAAGTTTAGCCTGTACCATGCACTGTGGTAAGTGCTTTTCACTTAGTAATTTATTTAGTCCTCATAATAATCCTATAAAGTAGATACTATTATCTATTCCCATTTCATTTTATAGCTGAAGATACTGAGATGCAGAAAAATTAAATAACTGAACCCCAGCTTTGGTTCCACAGCCTTTGCTCTTAACTATAAAGTCAATGAAAACTGCCATACAATTCTGGGTTCAAAAAGTGTTTTTCTTTGGCAGGATCTAAATTCTGATCTCTCTTAGAGTCATGACATCTAGCCTCAGAGTCATGCTTACTTTGATACTATGTTTGATCTTCACCAAAATCAACAAATCTCTGACAAGGACCCAGGATCCTGGGTCAAACAGGAGGCACTATTCCATGTTTCTCAAATTATAGCCAGCTCAGTGGATTGAATGCCTGCCTGTGAACCAAGGGGTTGCCAATTTGATTCCCAGTCAGTGCACATGCCTGGGTTGTGCACCCTGTCCCCAGTGGAGGGCGTGTGAGAGGTAACCCCACAGTGATGTTTCTGTCCCTCTCTTTCTCCCTCCCTTCCTCTTTCTCTAAAAATAAAATAAATAAAATCTTTAAAAAGAATCAAATTATGGCCAGAGGACAATCTTTTAAACTAAATCATCTGGGCATCTTGTTAAAATGCAGATTCAGGGTCCCATCCAATCTTCTTGATCAAAATCTCTGAATATGGCCCTGGCTGGTGTGGCTCAGTGGATTGAGCACCAGTCTATGAACCAAAGAGTCTTTGGTTTGACTCCCAGTCAGGGCACATGCTTGGGTTGCAGGCCAGGTCCCCAGTAGGTGGCGCTGGAGAGGCAACCACTCACTGATGTTTTTCTTTCTGCCTCCTTTCCCCTCTCTAAAAATAAATAAATAAAATCTTAAATTAAAAAAAAAATCTCTGAACATGCGGCTCATGAGAGTGCTGCTTGACAAGCTCTCCAGATGATTATCATGCATCCAGAATTGGAAAACCGTTGTGGTAAACTATGGACACTGCCCTCAAACAGTTTCTCTATGAACCCAAACTCCCCACCATGGCATCTAGGCCCTAATCTGACCCTAGGCAGCCCTCGCCTCCACTCTCCCAATCTGTTCGGTCTTTCAGACATGCTGACCTCCTTCCTTCCTCATGGCTTTGCTGTAACTCACCCTGGCCCCACCCTTGCTTGTACTTGCCCTCCCACTCCTCAGCTGCATTTGTGTTGTACACACCTGGGCCTGTGTGGTCTCTTTCGTTCTTTCTCTTTTAATGTTATTTTTATTTAAGTACAGTATACATACAGAAAAGTGCACAGAACAATTTTGCATATGCAGTTAGGAAATTCTGCTTCAGCAACTCATGGAGTGCTTAGAGGGGAACTATAAACGTAAAGAGCAGTAGCACTGGCCAAACCTTCCTCAGAAGTAGTTCTTCTGCCCTGACCAGTGTGGCTCAGTTGGGCATTGTTCCATCAAGGGAAAGGTCACCAGTTTAATTCCCAGTCAGGGCACATGCCTGGGTTGCAGGTTCAGTCCTAGTTGGGGCACGTTCAAGAGGCAACCAATTGATGTTTCTCTCACGGTGATGCTTTTCTCCCTCTCTTTCTCTCTCCCTTTTCCTCTCTCTACAAATAAATAAATAAAATCATTAAAAAAAAGAAGAGAAATAGTTCTCTGGAGATTCTCAGAAGAGAATTTTGGCCCCTAGAAATAAATAAATAATATAAACAGAAAGAATTTCAAATAAAAGGTGAACTGGGGGGGTCATATGGGAGTCACATGGGTCACAAGGTCATGTAGGGGTCATTAGCATTCACATAGGAGTCATGTGGGAATCACAGGATAGTCTCAGCTCATGGAGGAGTTGTGTGGCAGTCACCTGTGGGTCACACAGGAGTCTACAGCTCAGTGAATTTTTTCAAAGTAATATACCAGTATAGTCAGCATGAAGTCCTCTGGTTTTTTTTTTAATCTTTTTTTTTTAAAGATTCTTTTTTTTTAAGATTTTATTCATTTTTATTTATTTTTTTTTTTTAGAGAGGGAAGGGAGAGGGAGAGAGAGAGAGAGAGAGAAACATCAATGTGCGGTTGCTGGGGGACATGGCCTGCCACCTAGGCATGTGCCCTGACTGGGAATCGAACCTGCGATGCCTGGCTTGCAGCCCGCACTCAATACACGGAGCTACTCCAGCCAGGGCTCTCCTCTGTTCTTTTTAACATATTTTTTTTTAAAAATTGATTTTAGAGAGATAGAGGAAGGGAGAGAGAAGAAAACATCAATTTGTTGTTCCACTTATTTATGCATTCATTGGTTGTCTCTTGTATGTGCCCTGACCAGGGATGGAACCCACAACCTTGGCCTGTCAAGAGGACACTCTTAACCAATTGAGCTACCAATTTGATTTTAAATAGCACTGAAGAGTAATTTGTCTTTAGTCTCTCTCTCTATTTTTTTTTTTACACAACACAGGAAGCTTTATTCGTGCACATGTCTTGGACAAAGGCAGGCTCATTTCTGTATGCTGTCGGCGCGGGCTTCTGCCAATTCTCTCTCAATCCCTTTGAGTTCATCCTGCTGCTTTTTCTCCTCTGCCGCGATTTGCCTTTCCTCCTCCGCCTGCGGTTTCAGGTAACTGTAGCACTTGGCTCCGTAGGCCACGCTGAGGAACAGGGCGGAGTAGCGGCCAAGTTGGATGAGCGGAGAAACCTGCCCAAGCGGCACCATCTTGTCCGTGACCTTCGCCTGGTCTCTTTTTTTAAAAAAAGATTTTATCAGCCCTGGCTGGCGTAGCTCAGTGGATTGAGCACAGGCTGCGAATCAAAGCATCGCAAGTTCGATTCCCAGTCAGGGCACACCCCTGGGTTGCCTGCCACGGCTGCCAGCAACCACACATTGATGTCTCTCTTTCTCTCTCCCTTCCCTCTCTAAAAATAAATAATAAATAAAAAATGAAATCTTTAAAAAATTTTAAAAAATATTTTATCCTTTTTTTTAGAGAGAGGGGAAGGGTGGGAGAAAGAGGGAGAGAAACATCAAGGTGTGGTTGACTCTTGTGCACCCCCTACTGGGGACCTGGCCCACAACCAGGCATGTGCCCTGACTGGGAATCCAATCAGTGACCCTTTGGTTCGAAGGTTGGCACTGAGCCACACCAGCCAGAGCTGTCTTTAGTCTCTTAAAGGAGCAGCAAAAAGGGAAATTGCATGGTACTCACTCCTTAAAGACCTTTCCTTATAGAAGCTTCTCCAACCCCAACCTTTCTCCTTTCTTCCCTTTCTTTCATTCCTTTCACAAATAGTGTGTTTACTGAGCACCTACCGTATTAGGCGCTGAGTGGATAAAGATCGACAGGGTATACTGGGTTCTGCTTTCATGGTACTTACAGTCTCACCAGGGAGACAAATGAAACACGATAAGCAAACCGGAAATGTAAATTGTGATGGATGCTCTGAGAGGACTAACGGGGAGCTCGACTGCATGAAGCCAGAGGAGGGCCAACCAACCGGGAGAGGAGGCCAAAGCAGCTTAGGCAAAGGTGTAAATAATGAAAACGAAGGCCCTTGGCTCAGGGAGGTATCTTTCCTTCCTCTGACTTCGGTGGCCTCTCTTCAGCCTCCTCCTCCCACCTTTAGGATCTCTTCTTTGCCGCCAGAAGTTTTCTACCCTGTCTGCCTCCACTTATAACAGAGCAATCTACCACTTTCTCTCTTGTGGCCTAAGAAAGGTTCACTAACACAAAGCCCAGTGAGGTAGAGAAGAGGAATGTGAAAGAATGTGAACTTGCACTTCAATTTTTTTTTTTGTCCCAGAAATGTTTGAGTAGGATTTATCCACTTTCACTTTGCAACCAACCCTCAGTTCGTCTTCAATTGAAGGTGTCTCTGAACTAGGTCTGCAGGAAGCCTCTGAGTTGTCTCCTTTCTCTGGCTTCTCACAGTTACCACCGGAGGGTCACAGAGGAGCTCTGTTCAGGAGCTTAGAGGGTTAGAATCAAGAAGTCTCATCAGTGGTGTTACCAGCTGCACTGCTTTGTTCCCAAGGAAACACTGTCATCGATACCCCTGGCATTGAAGGGAGGGGGCAGCACAGTCTGTGCCCCAAAGGGTTTGGCTGCGAGCCATTCAAATTCTCACCTAGTCCTGATGACTTGAATAAAAATATTGCAATTGCAAAGAGACCTGAGGATTTAAGAGCCGTTGTGGGCTATCATTTGGCGCTCTCCCTGCCCACGTCAGTGTGGGGTCTCCGTGGATGTCCTTCAACTTGTCTCTTCTTTCCCTTTTCCACCTCCACCCCCCCACCCACCCACCAGCCCAAACTCAGATCCTCTTTCAATTCTCCGTGGATCTGACTGACCTCTACTCTGCGGGACTCCTGCAGTCAGATTCCCTGACAGGTGCCTGCACTGGGGAGAATGTTGGCAGGTGAGCCCTTATAACAAAATAATCAGATCTTTCAAAAGCCCAGCTTTACAGCCCTTCACACATCTCCACTATTATGTGACAGAGCATCTCATTCTGTTAAATTGTACATGTTCTGAAGATGGTAAATTAAAACCAATAAACAAAAAACTACACTGACATACTTGGATTCAAGTTAAGGCTTTGAAGTTGAATCTCGGTAAACAAATCTTTGTTACGTCTTCTCTGGGCCCCCAGCTTTGACGAAATTCTGTGAGATCCTTGTTGTCATCACCATCAGCATCACCAATGCCACCTCACATTTACTGAGTCCCTACCATGAGCTGGGGCCCAGACAAAGGGCTTTATGTGCGTCTTTTCCTCCTGGTGCAGCTGAAGTGGGACTGCTAAGCCTGAACCAGGACAACAGTTCCGTGGGTCAGTCTCCAGGGCTCTGTAGTGTGTGTATGAGGCAGGCTCTCAGGCCAGCACTGGAACCAACAGGGAGAACCCAGGGACTGGGGATAAAGTTTAGATAGGCTGTTCTCTGGCAGTTGGGACATGGTTGGGACATGGTTGGGACAGTTCTCTGTGCTTATTTAATAACAATGGAGGAGGATACTAGGTCAGGATAAGGGAATTCTGTGCTCAGTAAAGCTTTGAGATCAGAAATCAGGACTGAGCTTTATGACCTTATATATTGTGAGCTACTGACATATTCATGGCTGAAGTAATATATCTGAGATTTGCATCAGTATAATCTAGAGGATGGGGGAAAGAAGTGGGTGGGGGTATACCTGAAACAAAAGTGGCTGTAAGTCAATATTTTTGAAGCTGAGTAATGAACAAATGGAGGTTCATTATATTCTTCTCTTTACCTGTCTGCGTGATGGAAAATTTACATAATTGTAAGTTAAATATATACACTATACATTTTTTCCCATTTTCTTTGTGCTTTCTTTTTCTTGTTCGGTTATTGCTTCTGAAGTAAGGTGCCTTTATTTATTTACTTTTTAAATGTCAGCCTATTTTAGCAGTGGTAAGGACAAACCAAGGCAAATGGGTTTCATGTGCATTTGGGCCAGTGAGAAAAGGGCCCTGGGATCCAAGGGAAGTGGTGGTAGAAGGGACAATTGTGGGAGAACCCCAAGAAGGCAAATTTTCTGGGATAGGGGATCCAGACCTTTTGGTATAGCTGTCTTGGCTCCCTTTGCTATACTGCTGTCCCTTATCAAAGTTGTTCCCCTAAAAAATTGTCCGTTGATATACAGAGGAGATTGCATGTGATTTGAAGAGTAGTTCTCCAGTGTTAAAAGTCCTGCCTTTCCCACATCTCCTGCCTCGGTCTGCTCCCAGACCTGTCTCAGGCTGACAGCCTAGCTGTCTGGTTTCTCTCTGTCCACCTACAACTAACATGCCTCACGTGGAAGCTGCTTCCAGCTGGAAGTTCCCCTTGGATTTCCCCTGGGGCCTGCTGAGTGACCTGCCCTGCCCTGGAGGGCTATCTAGATTCTAGGCCCCCTCCCACCCTAAGCTGGTCCCTCGTGGTAATCTTCCTTTGCCCTTTCAGAGACTCTGTCCTGTCTGGATCTTGGAAAACCACTCGTACTGACTGCATCTTACCCTCTGGCTTCTGTTTGGCCAGCAGGAGATAAAAGAAGATTAGAGGGCAGAAGGAGAGTGATTTGGGGTATAAAGAGCCATTGAAGGCCATCCCTTTTTGAAGGCCATAGGTTTGTCTAGTGGCCCTCCAACACAGCCACTGCCATCTCTGGTAGCTACTCCCTCCCCTCAGGCCTGCAGGCCCAGGAGTGGTTGGCTCCCCGCCATTGCTGGCCCACAGTATTCATTCTCCCTGCTGTCTTTCTAAATCCTGCCCACACCTTTGAAAACAGGCCTTTAATTAAACCCTCCTCAAAGTAATCCAGTTTACACGTGCCAGGACCCTGCCCGATACAGGACCTTACTGTGGCCAAGAGAGCCCCGGTTAGTATACATACATTTTTGTGTTTTGTTTGTCTCACAGAGCACAAAGCTTCTTGAAGGCAGAGCCCATCTCTTACCTGGCCCTGATCACCTCTTCCACAAAGGGCATTTTGGGAGGGGGGCAAGGGGAATCAAACGAGGAATAGCTTCAGATAATGTAAATGTCTGGGAAATGAGAACAGCCAGATAAAGAAAATCATAGACTTGAAAGAATGGTTGTGATGGGATCTGGACAAAGGCGAGTTGAAGGGAGAAGAACCTGCATAAAGTCTATGAAATTAAGTGTGGTGAATGCTATTGATCAAATAGTTCCTAAGCCAAGAAATCATGGGAAAGATAGCATTGTCAGCACAAAAGGCTGATTCATCTTCCGAACTGAGAAAAACATGCAGCAACTGTATAAAGTATCTTCTTATCACCAAAGTGAATACTGCTTTTGTCTGTTTGGATAAAGGTTTCTGATTCGGATCTACTGTTAGTAAATGAGACGCTGTCGTTGCATCTGGGCTCTGGGGTTGGACCGCCTGTAAGAGAAACTGTATCGGTTATCTAGGATTGCTGTGTAACAAGCAACCCAAACTTAACAGCTTGGGACAACTATAAACATGTATTGTCTCACATGGGTCGGAAATTCAGAAACAGTTTAGTGTTCTACACAGTGTCTCCTGAGATTATACTCAAGGAGCTGGCTGGGGTTGCTGTCACCTGAAGGCTTAACTGGGACTGTTGGATCTGCTCCAAGATAGCTCGCTCATGTCACTGGCTATTTGGTGCTGGCTGTTGGCAGAGGACTCAGTTCCTTACTATATGACCCTTCTGAAGGGCTGCTTAAGATTCCTCACAACACAGCAGTTTATTTTCCCCAGAGCGAGTAAGGCAGGAGTCACAATATCTTCTATAACCCCACCTTGGGAGCCACCCTCTACCATTTCTGTAATATCTTATTGCTTATGTACGTCAGCCCTAATCAATAAAGAAGGGGTGTGAACACCAGGAGGCAAGAACTTTGGGGTGTCATCTTTGAAGAAGCCACCACGACCTCTTTGTTCTTCGCATTGCCTTCTGCTGGGGACACACAATTTCCGTTCGCCTCTCTGCTGATGATATGCACTTCGATCACTCGGGTAAAGTGATATCTACCAGCCTTTTCCTCTGTGGACTTACTCTCTGTTTTTCAAGTCATTAAATATTTTGGGAGGTGAAACAATGAGTCTTTTTGACATATCTCCATTCCTCTTTGGCCACTTCTTTCTGTGTTTGGGCAAAAAGTGTCGTAGGCTCATCTTGCACTTTCCTTGTCCCAGCCCTGGAAGCAGCCATTTCCCCAAGGACACTGATTCTTTTGAGTGGAGAATGGTATCAGAAGCTAAGATCTGGATGTGAGCTGGACTCATTGTTACTGGGTAGTGCTGCTCCAAGGTCCTCTCAGTGGGCAGAGTGAGGGAATGTATGCGCGTATGTTTGTATGTGTATATGTAACCAGTCTCCCACGAGAGCTTCTTCCTGCACATGGATGTCCTTACCACACCACTTGGGCTTTGGCAGCCCATGGCAGGCCTCCTCTCTGCATGGACGTCGGCCTTGTTCTGCCCCAGATAATGGTTTTAAGACTGAATTGTTCAGGAAAGAGAAGGTGCAAACTGAGCCCATCTTGATGATACATGCAAACTATGTAAAATTTAGACCTATTAGTTGCTAGCATTTATTGAGTACTTACTATGTGCCAGGCAATGTTCTAAGAATTTTCCAAGAATTCTCAGAGCTGCCTAATGAGATAGGAACTATTACAATTCCCATTTTGCTGATGAGGCATAAGGAGGTTAAATAACTTGCCCAAGGTCATGCTGTTGCTAATGAGATAGAGCAGAACTGTCTCATTGAACTTCTCGAATATCCTTAGGTATCCTGTGTCCTTCTGCTGCAGGCCTGGAGCACAGATATTGCTACATGTCCTCTGGGGACAAATTGCCTCCACTGAGAACCACTGGTCTACAACAACATTAATTTAATTTAAGGAAAACTACTTTTTGATTGTGTTGCTAATGCATGAAAGAAAAGGGATAAACGTAATCCAGAAGAGCAGAAAATGCAAAAATCCCATTTGTGTGGCAGAGATTGCTAGTTGTCTATTCCAGCACGCATCAGGAGGGGATTTCCTCAACCTTCCTTCTCCAACTCTATACCTGACCTACTTTTGCATCCTATTCTCTTCCTTCCTCTCTCTCTGCTTGCCAGTCCCTCCAGCTGGACTCATTCTGTCTCATCTTCTCAGGACCTGGCTTCATAATGATCCCTTGTCTCTTTCTTTTATCTTCAACCCTGCTCTGTCTAGTGGAACCTTTCCATCAGCATTTAAATATGCTCAAGTCTCTTACTTCTTTTCACTCCCTAAGATTTTGCCTTGGAAAATTTCAAACCCTCAGAAGAGTTGCAAGAAGGGTGCAATGAATACCCATAACACTTCACCTAGATCCACCAGTTATTAACATTTTGCCATATTTACTTCAGCTCTCTTTCTCTTTTTTCCTTCCCTCTCTGTTTTTCCACAAACACACGCTTCTTTCCACCCTAAACCCTTGAGAGTTAGTTGCAAGCAACGTGACATTTCACTCTAAGCACTTCAGCATGTATCTTCTCAGAACAAGAGCATTCTCTAGTTCTCTTATCCTCACGATAACATTACCACAGTCGGGAATATAACGCTGTGTTAATACTATTATCATATATACAGTCCATGTTGAGTTTCCCCCAGATTGTCCCACTAATATTTTTTATGGCTGTTTTGTCTTCTGTGTGTCAGTGTATGTGGGTGCTGTTCCAGTGCCCGATAAGAGACCAGTCAGTGCATTTGGTTGTCATGCCTCTTCAGTTTCCTTTGAACTACAGTCTCCCTGCTTCAAACACAGTGATGGACACTTCTGAGACCCTTAGCTTCTGCCGCTAACCGCTGTGCTCCCTCTCTTCTCCTTCCCTTGACAGACACATGTTTTGTAAGAAGAGACTCAGTCTTCATTCCCTCACCTTCCACCTGTAACTCACTGCCTTACGGCATCTGACTCCCATCGTGAGCCGCACTTGCCAGATTTTCCTCCTGTCCCTCTGGTCACTTCTTGGGCTCCTTTGCTCTTCTTCTGCTCATCCTGTATATATTAAGGTCCTTCAGGATTCTGTCTTAGACCTGCTGCTCTTTACACTGCTTGTACTTTACCTGGGTGATTTCATCCTTTTCTGGGGGCTTCCATTACCACCTATATGCTGAAGATTCATATCTGTGGCCTAGGCCTTTTTCTCCAGCTTCAGTTCTAAATGTTCAACTGCCTCAATGTCTAAACCCATGTGGAAGTCTCCCAGACACCTTGAAGCAATATGCCCAAGAAAGAACTGATTATCCTCCCACAACCCATTCCTTCTATTGCATTCCCTGTCTCAAAAAATGGCACTTCTCATTCATCCTGTTTCCTGAGCCAGATACCTAGAAGTCATCTTTGACACATCCCTTTGACATCATCCATGACATATCTAATCAATTACCAAGTCCTATGGATTCTATCTCCTCAGTGTCTTTGGCAACTACTTCCTGTTCTTTTCATCTTCATCAGACCTTCAACATCTCTCCTAGAAAGACCAGGAAGTTCATAATCCTTTTTCTCAGCCTCCAGCCATAAGTAATTTTCTAAAAATAGAAGTCTGACCATGCTGTAGCCCTGCTTAAAATTTTTCAGTAGTTTCTTACAGCCCTCAGGATGAAGTCCAGATTTTTTTAATGTAGCCTATAAACTGGGATGAAAGTCAAGATATTTAATAGCTGGAACCCTGGCTAGTGTGGCTTAGTGGATTGAGTGCCAGCCTGCGAACCAAAGGGTCACCAGTTCGATTCCCAGTCAGGGCACATGCTTGGGGGGGCACGGTGTGTGTAAGAGGCAACCACACACTGATGTTTCTCTCCCTCTCTTTCTCCCTCCCTTTCCCTCTGTCTAAAAATAAATAAATAACATATTTTAAAAAGGTTAAGGTAAAACTTAACAATATCATTTTTAAAAAAGAGAGAGAGAATGATTAAAAAAAAAGATATTTAACAGCTGGTAAGGCAAGGCACTGACCCCAGGTAGAAAGGATGTCAGCTGGCTCACCTGACCAGCGCATACTGGCTAAATAATGGCTTGCCATTAGAGCCCCATGCTATTGTCCTCTATGGTCTCATCTAGTGTCACTATTCCCCTAAAGTCACACTGGCCTTGTTTTAATTCCCAGAATGAATCATCAGAGGCAGTTACCTTTGCTAGAACAACCTTTCTGGCAGCCTGACTGTCACCCCATTTCATCCCTACTCCACAGATCTATCCTGAAGGGGACTGACTGCTCTATGCAGATAAGGATGGCCTTGGCCTGCGTCAGTGGGATCATCTGCAAAGGGAACCTAATCTGGATCACAGTTCACTGTTAATAATGACTTCTTCCACTTAGGCACAAGAACAGAGAGCCCCAATGAGGTCAGCAAACTCTTAGAAGTAGGTAACTTAATTTTGACCTTTAAAAAAAACAATTGATTTTTAGATAGAAAGAGAGAGGGAGAGAGGGAGGGAGAGAGAGAACCATCGATTTGTTGTTCCACTTACTTATGCATTCATTGATTAATTCTTGTCTGTGCCCTGACCCAGGATCAAACCCACAACCTTGGTGTATTGGGACAAGACTCTAACCAACTGAGTTACCTGTCCAGGGTGACTCTTGACCTTTTATGAGGGCAAAGAAGTGAGGAGAAGGGGGAAAATTCCTTATTTAGTCCCCAACTAGAACAGTGTCTTTCTTGGCAACTGAAATACAAATAACTTTTCTCACCTTCACTGGGCTTCTTGACCCTGGGGTTGAGCCTATCAGATATTCAAATGGTTCATGGCTTTTTAAATCAGTTAATCCCTTTGCTTCCATTCAGCTCTGAGCTTCGATTAGCTTTTTTCAGGAATGTGGGAACAAGGGGCAGGGAAGAGTATTTTTTTGGAAGGCAAGTTAGGCATGTGGGGGATTCTGGGTAGCCAAAGGCCAGCAAGAAGGCACTGTGCATTTAAACTCCAAGGCAGTTGTCTCAACTCTGGCTGCGGATTAGAACTATGGTACCTGGGGCTCTTTTAAAGTTACCATTGCCAAGGGTCTACTACACCTCTTTTAATCAGAATACCTGAAGGGTAGAGCTTGAGCATAAATACTGTTCATAAAGCTCCTGAAATGACCCTCATGTGCGATCAGAGTTGAGTACCCCACCAAATACGGGAGAAGGAATGCCATGGAATGAGAAAACAGTGCAGGCCTATGTGGAATACTTCTGACCCCAGCTTGCTGTGTGTGATAAGCACACACTGCAGAGAGCGTGGGTAGAGGAGCAAGGTCGCTTGCTCAAAGGAGGGCATAATTCTCGTGGGTCGAGTGTTGCCTAGAGAAGGTTAAATGTACAAACTGGCAAAAAAGTGGAAAGCCCATCAATGCCAAGTGTGGTGGAAGGGCAGATCGTCATGGTCTTTCCGTACTGCAGTTTGACACTACGCAGTCCAGTTAAGTGTCCTTAATAGCCTATGAACCAGTGAGTATGATTTTAGATATGCATTCTCGAAGACAGTGTCACTTGGGGGCATGTAGGAGACTGGTCACTGCAGTGTTATTGGGGGTGACTGGGAACAGAAGGCTTTGCTGGGAGAGTAGATAGATGGAATGTGGGGGATACACATCATCAGACCATTACTTGGCAGTTAGAAGCAACAGGTTAGATATACACATAGCAACGTGAATGGATCTTAAAACCATAGTTACTGAAAGTGAAAAGTATGAAACATAATGAGACATATAAAACAATATTAAATTTGTGAGTAAAAATGTAGCCCACACAAAAAATGGAGCACACAAAACAGTGTTTATTTTGCAAGAACCATACGAATAAGAAGATAAATGTTGCCTATGGGGGAGGGAAAAGGGAGTAAGCCATGGTGCTAAAAGTAAATATATAACTAGATAGCTATTTTTTATTTTTATTTTTTAAAATTTATTTACTTTTAGAAAGAGGGGAAAGGAGGGAGAAAGAGGGAGAGAAATATCAATGTGTGAGAGATACATTGATCTGCTGCATCTCACCCACCCTCATCTCGGGACCTGGCCTGCAACCCAGGCATGTGCCCTGACTGGGAATCGAACCTGCAACCTTTTGGTTCACAGACCGGTACTCAATCCACTGAGCCAGGTAGATAACTATTTCTTTGAAAGTAAGATTTAAATCAGACCTTGAAAGATGAGTAGGAAAGGGGGGGGAAACGGCAGTCTTCTGGAATGGCAAAATACTCCAATAGGCTAAAACCTGGAGGTAAATGTGTGTGGAGCAGGTGGGGTAGGAGAAAGGTCTGATTGGAGCAGCAAATTAAAGCAAAGTAGGGATTAAGGCTGGACAGAAGGGACTGGATAAGATTTTAAAGGCCTGGAAAGCCAGGGAAAGGAACTTAAACAACGATAAAGTAGATAAGAAAACCGGAAAAGGATTGATCAGAGAAGACGGCGAGGAAATTGAAGTCAGAAGAGGTGGGTGGAGAGAGCCTGAAGTCAGGGACCTGGGTTGGAGGTGATACTTGAGTGAAAGCACAGCAGATGAAGGTGGGCAGCGTGGAACGGGCAAGCATCGGAGCTGGAGGGTGAAAGACACATTTTGATCGATTGCTAGCTGCATATGGACACTAATAGGCGAGGCTAAGTCAGAGTACTCTGAGGTCTTAAACCAGGAAGTTAGGGGAAGAAACTAAGTCCAGTGGTAACTGTGATTTCTTAAGCTGGAAATGCAGTTTTCCAGTGAACTGGAGCTTTAAAAGTTCTGATAATTCAGTAATCTCTTTGAGCAAGCGCCCCAAATGGGCTCACAGGTATACTCATTTTAGAGTTGGCAGACAGCTTTGTTTTACAGATGACAAAGATGTTTGATTAATTTCCAAAAGTCAACCAATTAACTGGAGAAAACAATGGGCTAGAGCCAGGCCTCTTAACTTCTAGTCCAATGAACTTTCCTAATTACTGGTATATTGGATCTGAGGAGCTTGAGAATCAAGGCAACTCACATTTGGACTTCTGTGTTTGCCTGACCACGAGAGGTCAATTTTCAAGAATTAGGATCTACCCTTTCTGTACCCAGCCTCTGCCAGCTCAGTTTCAATCCATACACACATGAACGGTCCATCTGGTTGGGCTTCTAAACAAAACTCCTGTGTTTGCTTTACTAATCCTTACCTCTGCACGACTGGGCAAAGTGAGGACTGTCACTGACTGCCAGGCTTTCAGGCACTATTTTCATAGTCCTCTCTGGATTAAAAAAAAAAAAAGTAAAACAAATGACTTCTAAAAAAGAATAGAATCTTAGAGTTTAAAATATCTTAACCTCCCACCCACGAGGAACCCCCCTAAACAATACCCCTGACAGATGGTCATCCCGTCTCTAAACGTTTTCAGGAATGGAGCAGGCCATTCCTTTGCCAGATCTGATTACTAGAAAACTCTGAGTTTGAGTCCTACGTCACTGCAGCGTGATTCAGTGAAAATAACACAGGGCACTCGAACAGACTTGAGTTAGATTCTTAACTATGTAATTTGCTGCATGACTTGAACAAGTTATTTGTCTTCTATCAGTGCCTCTCACTTCACCTGTACATTAGGGGTAATGCCTGTTTTACAGAGTTACTACAAGTATTGGAGATTATGAATGTAAAATACCTAGTACAGTGCCCGACACAAAAAGTTAATAAAGCACTAGCTGTTATAATCATCACCATCGTAATTATTATCCTATCCATTGGTTCTAGTTTGCCCTGCGGTGTCATGTACATACACCTTTCAATACTTTCAAATGCTTGAATTTAGTTTTCGTGTTATTACTAAGTGTTGTTTTTTTCGGAGCAAGCATCCACCAATATTTTCTCTCTTGCTTATCTTGCCCTTGACTATGTTCCTGCATGTGATGTTTGTAGAACATAGTGCCTGTAAATTAACAAAGTGCTCCAGGTGTGGCCTGAGTGTTTCCAAACAGAGTAAGACCTTAAGTCTCCATTCCTCAGACAACACTCTTCAAGCTTCCTAGGTGTCCTTTAGCTCTTTAGGCAACTGTGTCCCATACTGACTTAGTCCTATGAAAACCTCCAGGTAGTTTTCATATGAATGAGTTTTAATCCTTCCCCGTTTTGCACTTGGTAGAACTATTTTTCTGTTCAAGAGAAAACTTTTTATTACCTGAAAACCTATTATGTATTAGGTATTGTGCTGATTCTGTGGACATAGGGATGAAGACTAGGACAAAGTATCACCACACTAGAAATGTGGGTTCTACAAAACCGGGTCTATTGCCTTCACTAGCGAATCCCCACTTCCTGGGATGATGTCTACACACAGTTATGTGCTTATTGTTGGTAAACTAACAAATAATTTACACTGGAATTTCTTCTTATAAGTAAAAAGGCATTTCCCCAACTGACTTATTTTAAAAATTCAGCTATTTTGTACAAGCCTCACTTTTTATTCCAAATATTTTTTTACCCCATTACCATTAAGCCTATCAATTTTGGTTCAACTATAGTGTTTTTTTCCACCTAGGGTAGACCCAATTTCCAAAATAAATTTGTATTTCCTTTTCGAGGCCAAGCTAAATACATGCTTTATTTGCTGGATGGCCATTATATTCCACGGTTGATAAGTACTTAAACGACCCTTACCATGCAGCTTACCATACATCTCAGGGTTAGCAGTGCCAAATCTGTAATACTAAACACCCAAAAGTTTTGGGAACCAAGTTTTATTGGGCCCTGACTTGGGGACAGGCATCTTCAACCTTTTGGCTCTCTGGGCCACACTGGAAGAAGAGTTGTCTTGAGCCACACATTAAATACATTGCAACATGTAATCACAAAAAAACCTCATGTTTTAAGTAACTTTACGATTTTGTGTTGGGCTGCGTTCATTCATAGCCATCCTGGGCCGCAGGTGGGACACCTCTTCAGGGGAAAATGAGGTCTTTGGGACAAGTGTGGGGCAATGGCTTAAGGCCTTGAAATTCTGCATTGGTCTATAAAGCGCTGCCAGACGCTCATATGCCTAGCGCCTCTGCGTCAAACTCATCCCACGGACATCAGACATATATGGAATTTGTAGGTATCCAGTTCTCTAAAACCACATAGGAACTCTGAGTTCTATCACAGTTTTTTCCAGTATATGGGCTACAGGTGAGGCAATGATCGCCATCTTGATATCAAATGCCCAGCAAGGCGCCACTGGCGTCCCTCGGTAACCACGGAGACACACGTGCCCCCTCCCACCCCCCCCACCCCCGCCCTCCCCTTTTCCAGCCCGTGGAGGCTGTAAACTACGATTCCCATCAGCTGATTTTTCTCTGCTCAAAGGCGAGATGTCTAGATTTGGCTTGCCGGCATCCGCGCCCCCATCGCAGTGAACCGCGGGAATTGCAGTTCACGAGGTGGCCTCACGGTTTGCTACGCGAAGCTCTAGAACTACAAGTCCAGCGAGCGGGAGGGCTCACGCATGCGCGCCGAACTGCCGGTCCTCCCTGGCCCCTCTGCGGGTGCTTGAGAGGTAAGAGAGGGCGGAGGGAAGGAAGAGGAGGCGG
Source organism: Tonatia bakeri (assembly GCA_004024845.1). NCBI lineage: Eukaryota > Metazoa > Chordata > Mammalia > Chiroptera > Phyllostomidae > Tonatia > Tonatia bakeri. The sequence goes on from PVIA01007686.1 coordinate 50,161, forward strand.
GATCGGAGCGCTGCGTTGGCTGCGGTCGGGCACCAAGGGGGCGGCCCCGGCGGAGTGCAGACCCAGTGGCCCTCGGCGATTATGGACCCGGCCGAGGCGGTGCTGCAGGAAAAAGCGCTCAAGTTTATGGTGAGGAGAAGGTGCAGGACGGGAAACGGTGGAGGCTGTGGCGTTGGCGGCGTCACTGAGGCTCGGGCCTGGGCCGTCCATCTGCCGGAGGAGGGCACAGAGGGACTCTGGGCCGAGGCCGGCGGCGGGGGCTGCTGAAGGGACGGGACGGGAGCTCCAGGGAGGCGGGAGGTGGTTGCGGAGAGGACCCGGGGGTGGGGGCAGCAGCTCCGCCATCTTGTGGATGAGAGACCAAGTGACAGCGGGAGCTTTATCAGGGAGGGGGCTCTGGGCGGCGCGCGGGGCCCTAGAGGGAAAGGGGCGTGGGGACAGTTACTGAAGAGCGGAGGGAGCCCGGAGGGCAGACGCGGTGAGGCTGCTGGCTGCTGGCGGGGCCTTCCCAGTGTCAGGCTTATGGGTAAGGCCCGGGAGAAGAGGTGCACTGAAGAGTGGGGAAAGGGATCACCGGGTAGTGGGAGGAAAGATGTTGGAGGGGAGAGGGGCATGCAAGGCTGGATGCAGATGGATCTAAGGGTTGAGGACAGCCAGGGCTGGTGGGAGACTTGAGTTTTGTAGAATGAGGGGGGTTGAGATAGCTGTTGCCCTCAGGTCCCACTTGGCCAAACTAATGTTGACAAACTCTGGGAAGAAAGAGGCCTTACTTAGGAAGATAAGGACTGGGGATGGAGACCTAGGGCTCTGGTGACAGCAGTCTTTGGGAAAGGAAGAGGGTGTTGACTATGAGCCAGCATTACAAATGTCAGAAAAGGGGACACATACTCTTCTTTGAAAGGAGAGAGGCAAGGTATTGTAGTAAAGACGAGGTTGAACTGGTCAGGAAAACCTGGGCACACGAGATTGGGGACAAAATTAACATCTAACAGGGTAAACAAACAAAAGTTAGTGCTAAATTGTAGAGATAGTAAAATGTAGGGGCCAGGTCCTGTATCACTTTCTGGGAAAGGAAAGGCCATGGAGATAAGAATCGCTAGACCCAGAGAAGTGATGAGATCTGTAGAGAAATTCAGGAGATAAGGGGGAATGTAAGTAACGGGAGATGTCAGGATTGGTCGTTGCTTATCAGTTTTAGGTTTGAAGCACAGTATGGGTTTGCACTGAATTTTGTGGGTGGGTTTAAATCTTTTTGAGCCTAGTTTGTTAATTTTATATCATGCTTTTCTTCTATGCTTCTGTTTGGCAATTTTGTATAGTCTGATATTTGATGCTTTTAATCTGATGCTTCTTGTATATCCTAGGTGTAAAACCAGACTTTGTGGTCACAGCTAAAGAATGATGGGATGCGTAGACTTCCATCTTAACAGGTGGCCTTGGGGACATTGATACTCGTAGTCAGGTCTTGCTTTTTCAGGAGTATTTGCAATCTGTCACTCCAAATTTTATTTCTTTGTTGTTTGTTATTTTGTGTCTTTGCCTGAAATACCAAAACAAATCTAAATAAACATGAACCCTAACTGAATGTAGGCCATAAATGGCTCTATTTACAAGAATACATTTTTTAGATGCTGGTCAAATTTACTAAAACTTTATTTATTTTGTATTAGTGCTTTCAAAAACACCTAACTGAAGTTTGAGTGTATCATTAATGTAATTCCATTTTGAAGAAAGTTCTTAAATTTCTTCCCAATGTTGAAATTCTAAGAGACAAGACTGAAATTTTTTTGGACGTTAGGACTAAGAGGAGCCCTGGCCAGTATGGCTCAGTTGGGTAGAGCATTGCCCTGTACACTGAAAGGTCACTGGTTCGATTCCCATTCAGGGCACATGCTTAGGTTGCAGGTTTGATTCCCAGTCAGGGCATGTGCAGGAGGCAAATGACTGATGTTTCTCTCTCTCCCCAACTCCCCTCTCTCTCAAATGAGAATAAAAAATAAACCTTAAAAAATGAAGTAAGAGGAAGTCAAGAGAAGTGGCAGCTGCTTATTTTATTTTCTTACTTAGAGGTTGACTTAATCCACTTGTGTCAGATTTATGGAGTAGTGTGATTTACAGATCATAAAGAAACATTATGAGATCATCTTCTTTGCTTCCCATCAGACCTCAGCCTGGGAACATCTTCAACTACTTGATTTCTGCTTTGTACCAGTGAGTTATGTTTCGATAACGGTCTCCTGATTGAGTTAAAGTGGACCTGGAGATGGCCATGCAGTAGTCTGCAGCTTTTAGAGCATCACATGTTATTAGATGTTGAATCAGTTACTATAGGGAGAAGCCAATTTTTTCTTTAATTTTAGTTACTTTTATTTTGACTTTGCCTGCAGTTGTGGCTGCTGTTTGAGAAAAGACCACCTGGAGGAGGGTCACCAAGTATGACACCTTAAGAACTGAAGCAGAGGGTGGAGAGTTAGAGATTTGGTATTCTTTTTCAGCTCAGTCAGTCTTATTATGAATCTGAGTAAGTCACAACTTGCCTATGGCTCCATTTACTCTGTCATAACATGTCTGCTTACTCAGTGTCAATTTTGAGGTAGGAAGATATTTTATTCATCTTTGCACCAAGTAATTAGTGCACAGTACACCTGGAAGGGCTCTCCTTTTAATCAAATTGAAAATTTTGTATAGTATTTGGCTTTGTCTTTTCGTTACCTTTTCTTCAGTTGTAACTTATGAATGACACTTTCTGTATGGAAGTCCTGACTTCCATTGTTTAAGAAAATGTAATTTGTTTAAAATGCCAATGTGAAATGGATATTCTCTTTCATGAATTTTGCTCATTACCACATTAATGTAGTGCTTCAATTAGGAATTTTACAATAAAATCTTCTTAATGAGACTGCTAATTCACAATTGATCATAATTCACACATGGTCTAGACTTAAAGTTTACCCTTGGATACTTGTGAAACATAGTTTAACTTCTAGAAACAAATGATATTAAAGCAGTAGTTTACATTAAACAACCTGTATGCTAATATCTCTCATTCAGCTTTAACAGGTCCTTAAGGACCTTTCCTAATACTTGCTTGGTCAACAAAATTATAATTCCTCAAGAAGATAAACGGGACCTGGGAGAGGCCCAGAGAAGAGAAATGAAAATGATTCAGGGAATGTAGCACCGTTTTATAAGGGTATATCTATTTTAAAAGAATATATATGAGGGATGGAAAGACAAGTTGAGGGATGATTTCTTTTTAATTACTTTGTGTTGTTCTTGAGGGGATGGATTTTTAAGTTTAAGAAAAGTGAACAGGATAAGCGAGTTTCAGAATCTTAGAACTGGGGAAACACTTGAAACTTGAATGACATGATTTTAGGGTATATAAAAGAATTTTTAATATAGTTGATAAGGAGACAGTGTAAAAGGTAACTTTCTGTGTAACACACCACTCCAAAACTTAGTAGCTTCAAATCTGTAGTTGACTGATGGGTTTTCTGCTTCGCTTGGTGTTGTCCGGGGTGCCAGCATGACTGGAAGGTTCAGAATGCCCACACTGACATGACTGGCCCCTGGGTGAGAGTTCAGCTGGCCCCAAAGGCCTTCTTTATGTGGGTCTCCTCTCTGCACGTTGCCTCTGGATTTCCTTAAAGCATGGTGCATGGGTTCTGAGAAGGAGCATTCCAGGAGACAGGAGAGAGAAACCAGTGAGCCAGTTCTCTTAAGTCCTAGGTTTGAAAGTCCAAGAATGGCACTGTCAGTCAGGGTAAAGGGAAATAATCTCTGCTTGTAGACATGAAGAGTGACATGCATAAACAAATTGCTGGGGGGTGGATGCTCTTTTGAGACCGATTACCATAGATGCTATTCTAGTTGGTTGTTCAGGCTAAAAATATTGGCCAAAAAATTTGTTCTGGTTTTTCCCTCAGATGGCTCTAGTGATGCTTAGTTGTCTTTGGCTTCATTCGAAACAATTTAGTTAGATTGTATTATGACAGCTGTCATTTCAGTGAGCATTTTTTTAAAAATTATCAAAATTGGTCAATTTTTGTGTAGTCGTTTTAATACTGAAGACAAAAAATATGCAACCTTTTTGGCATTATTATGCTGTATTTAAAAAAGTAAAAACATAGCTAAAACACAAAAAAATACTGTGCAGTATATGAAGAAGGTATGGTGACTGATCAAATGTGTCAGAAGTGGGTTATGAAGTCTTGCTACTATTGACATTTTGGCCAAATAATTCTTTGCTATGGGGATGTCTCATGCATTGGAAGGTGTTTAGCAGCACCGCTGGCCTCTATGCACTAGAAGCCAATAGCGGGATATAGCCAACATAGTCAAAATATACAAATCAATAAAGTTATTGGTGAAAATGAAAAACTTGTCTTTTATTTCATGGAAAAAACTAAACGGATTTTTTTGCCAACCCAGTACAAATGGGATCAGCCAGATTTGTGGGTTATAACACTAGGAATGCTTTGGAAGTGTCTCATTTTGGAGGTTAACTTCTTTTTTAAAGAATTTATTTCTTTTTAGAGAGAGGGGAAGGGAAGGAGAAAGAGAGGGAGAGAAACATTAATGTGTGGTTGCCTCACTCATTATTGTGTGCCCCTTACTGGGGACCTGGCCTGCAACCTAGGCATGTGCCCTAACTGGACGACCCTTTGGTTTGTAGGCTGCACTCCATCCACTGAGCCACACCAGCCAGGGCTGGAGGTTAACTTTTTAAGGAACTAATGTGATTTCTTGTATGAGTTGTTTTAATGTTACTGTAGAGATAATACTGGGTGAATTAATAAGATTCAGTAACTTCTTGCTTGCTTGAACAGCATATGTATCTAAAAGCAAGAAATTACATTTAAAAATAAATACTCTCATACTCATACTTACCTGGCAGGGGAGATACCATGTGATCCTGAAGGTGGTTTTCCCAGGGTGAGGGTTATTCATTGCACTTGGGATGTGCTGACCCCTGTGATTTCCCCAATTGTGGGAAACTTGACTGCATAATTTGTGGTAGTGGGAGACTGCGTTCGTTTTCTCCCCTGAAATGAATGAATGAATCCTCAGATTAGCCCTAGCTGTTGTGACTCGGTTGAACTGAAGGATTATGGTTTGGATCCCAGCTCTGGGAGTTTTTGAGAAGGCACAAGTTGATGTTTCTGTTTCACATGGATGTTTCTCTCTCTCTCCTCCCTGCCCTCCCCCTTCCTCATTCTCTGAAAGCAATGAAAAAATGTCCTCAGGGAGGGAGGGAGGGAAGAAAGGAAAGGAAAGGAAAGAGGAAAAAGGAAAAGGAAGAAAAAAAGGAAAAGAAAGGAAAGGAAGGAAAACTCAGATTTTCACTGTGATGGACTTTTCTTTAAATCAGTGAGATTGATTGCCAGCTGTTTGGATGAACATCTGAAACTGGTTCATAGTTTAAGTTGTCAGTTTCTATGTATCCCATGCCTGTTCCCAATTAAGTTAGCCTTCAGTTTCCTTTCTGGATACTCTTATGTTGTATAGGTTATTGTAGTATGAAATTACAAACTATTGATTTTTTTAGTGCTAATTTTCTTGATTTGTGTTTGGAATAGATGCACATAATAAATTATTGGAAGTGAATTATAGATGTGAGTGAAATGTTTTTTACTTTTAATGGCTATCAGAAATTTTTGTCATTAAATTAGAATAGGAACTTTCAAGAGACCACCTGTTATTTTGTATTACAGTGGTACCTCGGTACCCCTCGTGAATTAGCTCTGGAACTCCTGATGAGCGCCGACACCGACGAGTACCAAACAAGCAACAAGTGATGAAGCATTTTCTCTTGGTAGGGAAGCCTGTGACTCATACAAGTTCTAGCAAGTCACTGAAACATTTTTTTCTCATCAAAATGTGACAAGTACAGGGTTTGACTAGTTCTGAAGCTGATGATTACCAAGGTATTTCTGTATTTGTATGCTGTTTAAACCCTTAAGGGAAGCAGAGAAAAATATTTTTTTTCCAGTGCAAAAGGGAGATAGGACACTATGTAAGATTATTTATTTATCTTTTTTCATAATCACTCTGACTCTCAGCAACTTTTCCCATCGTTCCTCTGTCGTGCCTTAGGCTCGTGCTCATCCACTCACCAAAATCTGGTGACAGCTCTCAACCAGTTATTCCAACACCATCCCAAACTCACAGCCTGCCAAGAATTTCCCTAGGTCACAGTCCCCCGGCCCCAGACGAGGTCAGGCCACTCACAGCCTAATCACCAGCCTTCCCTTGCCGGCGCTTGGCTCCGCTCAGACCACCCTATGCCCTGCAGTGTCCTCCTCCAACTCGAGGCTTCCTCATCACAACTTTTACCTTGATTGCTTTTCTTTGGCCCCACCACATGCCCCAGTGGCAGGGCAGGTACAGAATTTGGTCATTTTTGTATCTCCAGAAGTCAGCATGACTCCTGGCATGTGGCAGGCACCCAGTAAATACTTGCTGAACTTAATTACGCATGCTGTAGAGCAAATTGTCATAGTCTTGGGGCACCCGGTCACCTCATCTGGCAGCAGGTCTTCGTTTCATCTTCACCTTCTGGCTTTTAGATAGCTATTTAGAATAGAACTAGGAGCTCTTGATATATATCTGGTTCCTAACCAGAACATATTCTTAAAGATTCTCTGAAACCCTTCATAGGAAATGTGCCCCAGTGGGGAGTCAGTGCAGTGGGTTCAGCCAGCATGGGAAGGGGTCACTAAGCTGGAAGGGCAACAGAAGCCATTTTTACCTTTTAGAGGTCCTTGGACAGAGATCTTGATTATAAATAGATAAAATAATCTTACTGCAAATGGCATAAGAAAAAAAATGAGAATGAGGGAAGAATTGTTGTGGTATTAAAAATACCACAAAAATACCAAAAAATACCTCATACTTTCTAGCAATATTTTAATATAGCACAGAGGTACCTTCTAAATGTGTACAATAAAAGTTCATTGAAGATGAAATAGAAAATATTTACCAAAGTTTAACAGCTTAAGAAAACTTAAGAAAACTTAAAAAAATATTTTATTTATTTATTTTTAGAGACGGGAAGGTAGGGAGAAAAGAAGGAGGGAAACATCAGTTGGTTGCCTGTGTATTTGCCTAGACTGAGGACAGAACCCAGTCAGCGGCACATGGAAGACTCTATCAGTGAAGGCAGAACTCAGTGGAACAAAAAGTTGATGTTTCTCTCTCTCTCAAATCAATAAATGAAAAGTAAAATTAATAAATAAATAAACGTGTGAGCTGAAATTTCCATTTGAGGTCTTGGTCCTTCCTGAGATTTGGCAATTTGGGTATACTTGCTTTCCTGTTATCAGGCTTCTGACCCGATCTGACTCTGTCAATAACAGGATAACCATAGCTAAAGTGGGAGAGTCGTGTTTTTCATTGTTTTTTAAAAAATACAGTCAACTGTAAATAGCTAACAACTCTCATTTATTATTTACTGTGAGCTGTTCTAATTTTTTTTACATATATTATTTCATTTATTCCTTCTAATAATTCTGTAAGATATAGTCAATATTCTTGTTATCCCTGTTTTTCAGATGAGAAAACTGATTCCAGACAGGTTAAGTAAATTACACAAAGTCACCCTCCTAGCAAGAAGCTTGAAATCAAACCCAGGCAGTCTGACTCGAGACCGTGACTGCACTAGTATTTCATTCTTGAAAAGCAGAGAAACAGTGGAGTGTCACGGTGTATTTCTTTGCTAGTCCAACTATGGCTAGAGTGGAAGGGTTACTATCTAGACTTACATATAGATTTTCTGACCATTTGAATTACTGAGGAAATGGAGTAAGACTTTACAGTTGTCATAGTATCACTGCATCAGGTATGTAATAAAGTACCACAAAACATAATGTCCCACAACAGTGGATACTTATTTGCATAAATATGTGGATTTGCTGGGCACTGAATGATATAAACTGGGCTTAGTTGGGTGACTCTGGGCTTGGTTGCTTACTCAGGACTTAAAGAGGCAGTGACTTCCCTGGCAAAACTCTTCTCAACTACAGCAAAGGCACAAGAAAACAAGCACAGTTGTTCAAATGCCTTTCAGTCATTGGTTGTATCATACCTTCTAATGTTCCATTAACCAAAGTGAGTTACATGGTGAAGCCCAATGTCAAGGGAAAGGAAAGTATACTTTGCCCATAGAAGGAGTACAGGAGGGAATAACTTGCACAACAATAATCTGTAATGTAGTACACTTGATTTTTAGAAAAATGATAGCATGCTTACTGTGATAATGGTTGTGTTTTTTTTCTGCTTTCCACCTTTGACACTATCCCGGCTAGCCCTTTCTCGTTTTGGTTACTGAACAACACCTGTTAGTTGGATACTTCAAGAATCAAAATTTAATGCAGCAGATATCTTTGCATCTTATTATGTAGGGGAAAAAAGGCACAAAGAAATAATTAGAATCTTAACTTTAATTCACAGTAGTGCCCTGAAAATGTCCTCAATATCACAGTGCTCTTCTCTCCTTGATGTTATTCCAGTGGCACTTGTAACAATTTGACATGTAACAATTTAAGTCAAGGTTATACATAATTCCCTAACAACTCCCTTGGTAGCAGAGTTAGAGGTCTTCAGTCCCTTCTCTGCCCCTAAACTTAAGGCTGCAAAGGTTTGGTGCTGATATTTTCAGATGTCTTGGGGACCTCCAGGCTTTCCCTGAAAAGTCGTGGAGACAGGCATCCAGGAATTGTAGCATGCAGATAATGTTTTTGCTGCAAAGATGCATAAATCCTTGCACTGAGGAAGCACTACATGAAACTAAATAGTTAATATGGTTATTTGTGAATTGTTGGATTATGGGAAATATTTCAAAGTATATTTTAAAGATTTTATTTATTTTTACACAGAGGGGGCGGGGGGAGAAAGAAGGGGAGAGAAACATCAGTGTGTGGTTGTCTCTTGTGTGTCCCCAACCAGGACCTGGCCTGCGACCCAGGCATGTGCCCTGACTGGGAATTGAACTGGCGACCCTTCGGTTTGCAGGCCGGCACCCAATCCACTGAGCCACACCAGCCATGGTGAAATTGTTTTTCATTTTACATTTCCTACAGCAGCACGTGAGAGTTCTAGTTGCTGGACATTCTTATCACTTTGATATTATCTTTTTTATTTTAGCTACATTAGTGGGTGAATGCTATGCTCTTGCTGTTTTAATTCACATTTCCTGTGACTATAACCCATCTTTTTAGGTTTATTGACTGTTTAGATATCCTTTTTTTGTGTGTGAAGTTTATTTAACCCTTGGTCATTTTTTTCTATTGGGTTATCTGGCTTTTTTTTTAATTGACACATTCCTTTATAGTAGTCCCCATTTATCTACAAGGGTCGTGTTCCAAGACCCCAAGTGGATGCCTGGAACTGAATAGAAACGAACCCTACTGTTTCTTTCTATATATTCACAGCTGTGATAAAGTTTAACTTATAAATTAGGCACAGTAAGAAATTAACAATAACAACTTGTAATAAAATCAATAACACAATGTACTGTAATAGCCCTGGCCGGCGTGGCTCGGTTGGTTGGAGTGTTATCCCGTAACGAAAGGGTCGCTGGTTCGGTTCCCTCCCTGTTAGGGCACAGGCCCCAGTCGGATTGTGTGCAGGAGGCAGCCCGTCGGTGCTTCTCTGTCCCTCCCCCTGTCTCTTGAATGAGGATTGAAAAAACATTTAAAAAAGAATATATTATACATATACAATATATATACTATAATAAAAGTTATGTGAATGTTGTCATTTCAGTGTACTGTACTCACTCTTGTGATGATATGAGATGACGCAATGCCTAGGTAATGAGATGAAATGAGGTGCTCAGAACGGCATGCAATCGAAAAACTCATGCATAGTTTTTTTCTGGAATTTTCCATGTAATATTTTTAGATCATGCTTGACCACAGATAACTGAAATTGCAGAAAATGAAACCATGGATAAGGAAGGACTACTGTATTTTGAAAAATACAAAGCTTTTCATCAAGTATATGGTGTTTTTGTAGGAAATCAGTGTTTTATTTCACTTTTTCACTTAAGAGATCAGTAAAAAAAAAACAAACAACCTCATAGATTTTGTACTACCTTCACAGGATTTGCAGGGTTAGCAAGTTTATTTTCTACATACCCATACTTAGAAAATGGCTCACCGCCATATGATCTCACCTTTAACAGGAGCCTAAACAACAAAACAAAGAAACAAGGAAAATACAGTCAAAGACACTGAAATAGAGGACAGGCAGAAAGTGACCAGAGGAGAGAGAAGAGGGAATTTCAGGGGTAAAGGGGAAGGGTTTACAAGAACAAAGTTAAAAGACACATAAATAAAAACTAGGGGGAGGTGGTAAAGGGAGGGAAGTTGGGAGGGCGGGGTGGGTGGGCTGGATTGGGAGTAAAGGGGAGAAAACTGTGCTTGAACAATGATTAAAATAAAATTAAAAAAAAAGAAAAAAAAAGACTCACCGCTATTAGCATCATCATTTTATAAAAGAAAGAGCACTTTAATACCACAAAGGTAGAAAATATAATCTCAGAAAAAAGGGAACTCCTTGAGGTGGGCAGACTAATGCATCCCCACACTCTGAGATGTCCAGTCTAATCCTTAAAACTTGTGCACACGTTCCGTGGTAAAGGGGAATTAAGGCTACGAATCGGATGGCTTTAAGTTAGGTAGGTTATCCTGGCCGGTGTAATCAGAAGGACCCCTAAATGTGTAAGAGGTGAGCAGAAGAGGAGGTGAGAGTGATGCCGTGTAAGAACTCAGTCTGCCATAACTGGTGTGAAGGTGGGGAAGAGATGAGGAATGAGCAGCTTCTAGAAGCTGGAAAGGACAAGCTAGAGCCTCCAGAACAAGACACAGTCCCACCAACACCTTGATTTTGGTTCAGTGAGACCCATTTCAAACTTCTGAACTACAAAACTGTAAAATATTAAGTTAATGTTTTAAGCCACTAAGTATATGCTGATTTGTTCTAGCAGTCATGGAAAACTGGTATGGACAGTCTTTCTCAAGAGAAAGTCCTTCCTCTAACTGAGGTGTGTGTGTTGATGAATGTATACATAAATATATCTTTATTTTTAGCGTTTGATAACCATCAGTGCAGATCTTTAGCTTTCTCCTAACATTTAATTCTGAATCAATCTCAGAATTGCAGAAAAGTTTGAAGTCCAACACAAATAGCATTTTTCCTGAATGCTTTCAGAGAGTCGTTGCATCATCACCGAATGCTTGAAGTGTGTATTTTCTACAAACGAGGGAATTGTACATAACTGTTTTATGACTGTCAACATTTAGAAACGAACATATAGTACAATTACAGTTCTAACCGCAGGCCCCATTAAAACTTGCCAGGCGTTACAGTGATGATCTCTCTGACGAAGGGTCCACTCCAGAGTCGCCCACTGAGATGGGTTGTCACGTCTCTGGTCTCCTACAGTCTAGAATGGTCCCTGAGTCTGTCTTCGACTTTCACAGCTCTGGGACTTTTGAAGAGTATAGGCTAGTTACTTATTTTGTAGCATCGTCTGTCACTTTTGATTCATCTGACGATGTTTCCTCATGATTAGATTCAAGTTACGTATTTTTGGCAGAAATTCCACAGAAACGATGCTGTGTTTTGCTTAGTGCCTCCTGTCAAGGAACACATGATTTTTGTCTTACAATTTTGTTTAGTTAAGGTAGGACCTGCCAGTTTCTTCCTTTAAAATTAATGTGTTTTTTTTTTCCCTTTGTAATAGGTATTTTATGGGAAGGTACTTTGAAACCGTGTAACTTTCTGTTAATCAGATCTTCAATGTATTTCTTTATAACAATAAATTTATGAATTCCTGATAACTTGATGGGTAATAATTAAATACTATCATTTATTTTGATGTTTAAATTGCTTCTTCTTTGGCTAATGAGAGTACTTTCAAGCCACTTTGTCTTTTTGATGTATTCCTGTTTGTCTTTGAGTATTTTTCTTACTTTTTGGTGTAAGAAGATGTTCATCTTGTACTTTTTTGCCCGAGCTCTGGAGGAGCCCTGGTCTCTTATAGTAGAATATGACATTGAGAAGTCGAGATCTGGGTGTCAGGTGTGCTCATCGCTATTCGGATGTCATTGCTCCCAGGCCATCTCACTGGACGGGGGTGGGAAATACATATATTGCCTATATATGAACACATGCACACACACACATATACACACGTACATTTTTGTCACCCTTTTAATATTATCACTTTATTTAAAACCATGAATTCACATTGCTATCTCTATTTCTAGTCTAACCTGCAGGGTTCATTCAGTGGCTTCCTTTTATAACTGTAACTCCTTTTTTGACGGTAAGTTGGCTCTCGTTATCCTCCACATATTTTCTTAATCAGTCCCTCTGTATGTGACCACTCTCTTCTGTTGTTGCTCTGTTTGATACCCACCATGGGGATGCCATTGTCACCTTACTCAGCCTCCAAAAATCCCGTATTGGGCTGCTGCCTCTACCTCCCCCCGCCTCTGCCCCCTTTGAACACCCTTATCACTTCAGGCTCTGACACCCGGCACTTGGTTTGCTCTCTGCGCCCCGTTTGGACTCTAGCACCCTGTGTGGGGCAGCCAAGGCCACCACATTCGTGTATGGATGTCCTCTTTACTCTGCTGGGGCTCTGACATCCTGCAGCAGATCACTGCTGGTCCTCCTGCTCCATCTCATGCGGACACCTGTTTTGCTTGGCCTTATCTAAACTGACTGCAGATTTGTCATCTTGCAAAACTAAAACTCTGTACTTATTAAACAACAACTTTCCAGTTTCCTCTCCCTCCAGACCCTGGCAAATGCCATTCATTCTACTTTGTTTTTGTGAATCTGAGCACTCTAGATACCTTGTATAAATATAGAATGAATAAAGTTGCCTGGAGTAGGATGGGAGACATGAAGAAAAAAAGAAAGGGGAAGAGTAAGATGTGGCTGGTGTCAGGCACGTTCAGGACATTTAGTTAAGGGGAAGATTGCTGTAGCAGTATGTATGGAAAAATGAGAACTTGATGAGTAAAGATAGTCCCTAACTTTAATACAAAGACTAAATTTAAGATATATTTACATAGATAAAATTGGACAAGATGGAGTACATGTTAAAACATAGTGCAGATTCTCAGCTCCTCTTCCTCCACTTCATTTGGTAGGTGGAAAGCTGAGTGATGGGGATTCATCATATACCATCCCATATTTTTCTGATATATAAGAGTGTCCATAATGACATTAAAAAAAGATTCACATAGAGAGTGAGCTAAACTGAAGTTCTCTGGACCAGCTCTACTCAAATTCCTATGTAATAGAAAGATCAGGATTTATGTAAACATTACATTTGGTTTTTGAGTAATTTCACAATCACTGTCTATGGTACTAGGGATGCTGTTTTATCAAGATCAGGGGGCACAAACCTACAGAGTCGTTGCATGCTAACTGAGGTGGGCCAAGTGCTTGGGTGCGTCTAGGAATTGAGAGGAAAATTAGCCAGGCTGATGGAACATAGTATCTGCTGGCAACGCAATCAGATTTGTGGAATTAGGGAAGTTCCACAATTCCCCAGGGAGGAAGGGCAGGAAACTACTTCTGGGGAGAGAGAGTGATAAGGAGTCTGCAGATATTTTGTCTGTGTGCAGACAGGCAGATAGCACCAGTGAGTTCTAAGAACAAGTGGCAAGGCCCATGTTTCCAAGGTTGGGCTCAAAACAGGAACTGGAATACTCAGAAGGGAACCAAAGAATTCATTCATTCATCTAACCTGTACTTAATTAGTGCCCACTGCAATAGTCCTATACTGTGCATAAGAATCATCGGAGAGCATCTTAGAACATAGTGTAGATTCTCAACTCTTCTTCCTTCACTTAATTTTGTAGGCTTCAAGAATCTACATGATTAACAAACGTCTCAGTGTTCCTGATGCAGATATTTCGCTGATCACGCTTTGACAAAATGAGTAGTCCGCTGTGTCCTGGACAGTGTACCAACACAGAGGGAGTGGGGGAAATACTATGGCTAGAACCTTGTGTGTGAGGAACACAGCAAAAGGGAGCTGAGTTAACTGGAATCAGCAATGAAGGCAGACGATAATCATTTTGCAATGTAGAAGTGTGTTAAACCAGCATTTGATACACCTTAAACTTGCACAATGTCAATTATATCCCAGTAATGCTGGGAAAAAAGAGTAAAGGCAGAGTGAGGCAAACCTTATGTCAGAGGCTTGGAATCTCTTCAAATTCCAACTGATTTGTAATAAGTTGGTTCCTAAAAAGAATTTTCTTCTGGGGGTTGTTTGCAGCTAGAGAAATTGGTGAACTATGAGGGGCAGAAAAATAAGCATAGTATGTCATTTACAAGAGGTATATCTAGTAGAAGAAACATTGCAACATTCCAAAATGTGGTCACTCTCGGTATTTTAGAATCATACCACATTATAACTGGTAGTCCTTCCTGGTCCTATGAAAATGTGGAGAGTTCTAACTTTTATTGTTAATATTCTGTGACCCTATTACATGTGTGAAAATAAATGACAACAGACTACCTTAACAGTTGTTTTATAGAGCTCTAAGTAGAAGTAACGTCAAGGAATAAAGGAAGAAGTTTGAAGAATCACTGAAATGTTGCTTGAAGCCACAAGGCATAACTGAATGGTAGAGAAAGTGGTGATGAAAAATTAGTCTTTCCTACAGTTATGTGATGGGGTTGTTCTTTTGAGCAGGGGCTTCATGCTAACCTTGAGTGAGAGACACATAGCCCTAGGCTCTCTCAGACCTCAAGTGGGAGATTCCATCTGAAAAGTTCTTTTTTTATCTCTATCCCTTTGATTGTAATCACCATAAGCCACAGCATCTTTAAAATAGGGGAAGATGTAATTTAATACAGTTTAAAAGGTAAATGTGGAGGTGCTCTCTAGACCACAAGTGTATGGTGGTAATGAGTTTTGTCCAACAAAACTCTAACACAAAGTAATTCATACCGACTTCTGAGGCTCATTGAATAGGCATTCCACCCCCCTTTCATTTTACTGTTTAAACATATATTAATTCATGCCTATCATATGCAAGGTTTTGGTCTTAATTCTTTTTTTGTAATTAACATCCAGTAAAATTAACTATTTTTAGTGTATTTAGTTAGATCTGAGAATTTTAACACATGTATAGGGGTGGGTAAAAGTAGTTTTACAGTTCGTATGAAAAAAAGACATGCAGGTTATGATTATTGCAATAGCTTTATTAACTCAGAAGAATGTCACAATGCAATTGTAAACTTACTTTTGTCCACCGCTGTATGTATAAATCCATGTAACCACCACCACAGTCAGCATATAGAATAGTTTCATCACCGCCCCTAACTTCCTTGTACTGTTCCCCCATCCCTAATTCCTAGGAACTATGGATCTTCTCTCTCCCTTTAATTTTATCTTTTTGAGAATGTCATATAAATGAAATCATATAATATGCAATCTTTTGCTACTGACTTCTTGACTCAGCATAATACCTTTAAGATATAGCTTCATCTAAGTTGTTACATGTATCAGTAGTCCCTTCTTTTTTACTGCTCAGTTGTATTCTGTTGTATGGATTGTATCACATATTGTATACTCATCTGGGTTGTTTCCAGTTTTTGGTGATTATAAATAGAACTGCTATAAATACTTGTGTATAGCTTTTGTATGAACATAAATTTTCATTTCTCTAGGGTAAATACCCAGGAGGGGAATTGCTGGGTCATATGGTAAGTTTGTATTTTTTTGTTTTTGTTTTTTTAAAGATTTTATTTACTTATTTTTAGAGAGAGGGGGGAAAAGGTGAGAGAGAGGGAGAGAAACATCGATGTGTGAGACATACATGCATTGGTTGTCTCTCACATGCCCCTAGTTGGGCACCTGGCCTGCAACCCAGGCATGTGTCTTGACTGGGAATTGAACTCACGACCTTTCAGTTCACAGGCCAGCACTCAATCCACTGAGCCACACCAGTCAGGGTCACGTGTGGCTTTTAATAAACTGAGAAGACAGGAAAAGAAAAATATCCAGCCGTCACATAATTTTTAAAAATGAAGTATAACTGAGTAAGAAACTCATGAGGTCGTCATGATCATGATCGTCATTTGCTGATCGCCTGTTCCCGGTAGCGTAGGTCAGTGGTGTGGTTCCGAAAACTTGCTTGTTCAGGGAACTAATCCTGATAGGGAAAGGAGGGTATTCCCTTGAGTAATATATTTGTTTGGCCTCTGTCTGTTTCTCCCTTCGTAAATCATTCCAAGCAGTAGTCTGTATTATAAAAAGCAAACCAAGTAATTGCTAAATAAATGTTTAGTGTTTATTTTAGCCGGTTATTAACTTGAGGTCAAATTTGTTTAATAAATAAATATGGAAGAGTTATTATTTTCACACTCTGAACACACACTTGCTGGTCATTGGTATTTAACTCCCATTTTATGTAGCTGAAATGTAATTTTCTTAGTTTTAATGACTGTGGAGGTTTATAGTTATTGAATCTTTGTTTTGATGTTGTTAGGCGTGTCATTACTTTTTTTTGATACCAAGTTCTCAGGAAATAGCCTCCCAATTATAACTTGTTTCACTGGGAAAATATAGTCTGTTTTGAGGCAGTTTCCAATAGTATATTTCTGTAGACATAGGTTGTCAAGTGATGACTCAGGTGAGTGTTCAGCATGATTTAGAAAAGGCGACTTAAATAGCAGAACATTGGCGCGTCTGCTTTTCAACTTGCAGCTAAGTGTAATGACACCTTCTAAGATCCACATCATTCTCCCTTGAAATTTTGTTGAACTTTACACATTTTACATGATATGAGTTAAAAATGGACAATTTAGAAGTTAATGAATTAATGAAAAAGAATCCTTCTGTATGAAATCATGATTTAAATGTTTTCACACCCTCCAGTCATTTCCAGTATGGCATTTTGAAAATCAAAATGATTGCTTGAGCTTTTAGCAGAGTTGAGAAACTCTTTTTATTTAGGTATGTGTCATCTTTTTATTGTGGTAGTCTTTTGGATATAGTCCCTTTCTTTATGCAACACATTCCAACTGCATTAAAAACTATTTCTTAAGTATTCTTAAATGTGTTCTACTAATATCTGCTGGAAAAAATATAATCTTTTGAAAGAATTCATGTTAAAAAGAATTACAAGTGATGTTTATCTCATTTGGACCTGTTTCTCTTTTAATGTATCATTAAGGTGCAGGTATACTATATAAGAGTTCATACTATAGGACTGAGACTTTGATTTAAATATATTATAAGTTATTCATGGAAGCCTGCATAAGATACTACATATTTTTTTCCCCCAAAGATGCTTCTTTAAGTGGTTCTGTTAAGTGTAAGAATGGTCTGATGATTATCTTTTTAATTAAAATGAGAAATCTTTGTTTAAAGTGGCATTCTTTTTTTACGGCCTGTTACAGTCTCTGTAACAATCATTTCTTAAGTCTGAACGTTTTATTTCCAGGAATCCATTTATATAAAACTATGTTTAGACTTAATTAAGGAATGGTTCTTACAAAGCTTGTAAATAGCCAAGAAAAAAGGGACCGAAGATAAAACTGACATTCACATTTAACAAAATGATTGTTACAAGGTATGTAATAAGCTATAAAAATACAATGAATCCCTTTTTATAAGAGTTCATATTTTCTGATCCTTGTTTTCAAGGGTATTTAAGAAAAATATCAAAGCTCTGTAAAGTGACATCTGTTTTGCTGAGTAGACTAGTGAGAACTTCTTTAGTCTAGAGTTCTACCTGTCTTCTTAGTGTATTTTCCTTGAAATGTCTTGTAATTACTTTAGAATAGAATGTAAATTTCATGTTGTGCCATAGTGCAAAAACAAGACCTGGTTCTCTTCCCACTTATACTACTTTCTTAAAGTCATAAAGCATTGGGCAAGTTGCTTACCTGCTCTGAGTCCCATTGTCCTCATCTGGAAAGTGAAGATAATCCTCTTCCTACTTCGAAGAGCTGTTGTGAGGATCAAATGAAATTATAGGTAGTGAAAACATTTTGGAAATTATATAGGACTGTGAGCATCCAAACTATGTTTTTTAAAATCTCTGTGACTTGAAGTAGAAGTAGCAGTCATAATAAAACAACAACAATAATGGCAACAACAATAATGGCAGCAAACACTTATAACTCAGGGTGTTATACCATGCAGGAGTCTAGGCACTCTACGTGTATTAACTCATTTGGTCCTCTCACCTTCTTAGGTACATATGATTATCCCTGATTTCCAAATGCGGAAACTGAAGCTCGGAGAGATTATTTCCTCAAGATCATTATTGGAAAAAAAAAAGATCATTATTGGTTTGAAGAGGAATATGGATAGTTTCCATCTTTTTTCTAATCTATCAAAAAATTGTGAGAAACGCATAATGGTTAGTCATACCCCTCACCTGGATCAGCCAGTTCTTAACATTTTGCCACATTTGATTTTTTTCTCTCCGTGTATAGTTATACTTTTCTTTCTAAATCATTTGAGTTGCAGACATCATGATATTTCACCTCTGCTTCCGCATGGGTTGTCTGAGAACAAGAGCATGGTCTTTCATAACCACAAAGCAAAGTGCCACTTAGGAAATTTAGCAGTGATAACATTTTAAAATTTAATATGTAGTCCATATTCAAATTTCCCTAATTGCCCCAGTAATATCCTTTATAGCTTTTTTAAAAAAATGCACAGTCCAATCATGTTATATATATTTACATCTCTTTAGCCTTCTTTAATTACACCAGTTCCCTAGTCTTTTTACTGATGAAATTGACATTTTTAAAGAGTCTAGGCTAGTTTTATAGAGCATTTATCATTGGATTGGATTGTTTCTCCATTATTAAATTCATGTTAAAAAAATTGGCAGGAATATATATTATGTTTTCTCACTCAGGGCATTATATCAGAAAGTACATCATGTAAATTTTGTTCTTTTATTGGTGATAGTGTTGTATCAGTTTATTAAGGATGTGTTCTCCAGATGTCTCCATTGCAAAGGTGTATTTATAATTAATAAGTGCTCATTAGAGCGAGACTTGGAAATTGTAAATACCATGTTTCCCAGCATTGCTTGCCCCAATAGTGTTAGAATGCTTTGTTGATGATTCTTCTGTGATAGTTGTAAAATCAGCCTGATTACTTTGAGGCAGTTCCAAATTATTTTTTTCTTTCTTCTTGACTTTGAAGTGGTGACTGTTTCTGATTTGGGGAAGGTATTGTGTAGACTTTATTATTTTTATTCGTTTTTGTTTTTGAACTTAGACTAATTAAAATGTCTTTTATGTTCTAAATTTTCAGGTTATGTGCTTTATAATCTTGTTTTTAAAGGTGGAAAACACTGCTAAAGCTGCTTAAATAATTGAATTTAAATCTTAAGGGCTCGTAGTGGTAAACACTGGATGAGAAGTTCCTGGTGCGGGCTGTGTTTTTCTGTTCAGTAGGCGTGGGGTGAGGCCTGAAGATACGCATCGCTGACCAGTTTTCAGGTGATACTACCCTGGGATCCGCGGTGGCTTCTAGTGGTTAGGGTTCAGCACTCTCTGGGCCTTTCAAGCCAATGTCTTGCTCACAGTTACTTGGGCCCTTTTTCTCCTTGTTTGCTTTCTCTGGGTAGGGTACGTGAGGGTACTGTGGATATAGCATAGTGGAATAAGTTGATGTTTGTATTAGTTGAGCTTGATAAATGTTGGAAAATATTTGGGAATTGACTGAGTTACTGAATAGGATCTCATTAAACTGGCTAATCTAAAATTGACTATGTTGTAATGAAAATGGCTATCAGCTATTTTAAAACTTAATATGACACTTATATTTGTTGAATTTTCTTCACTTAATAAAATACTGATCCCTTAGTTTTGACCAAATTAGATATCCCCAGTGGTCAGTTTGGGCTTTCACTACTTAAGTGATCTCTGCAAACATTCTAGCAACTTGGTTCTCTTGAAGTCTGTGCAATTAGTTAAGCAAGTGGAACATTTGTTATGTCGTAGAGATATTTTTGCTTCTACAGAATTTGGCCAGTTGGCTCTTCTCCCTTGCTTCCTCCATTAGAAATAACTATAAACATCAGAGAAAAAAGGATGGCCTTAATATTTGCTTCCCAGACTAAATCACAGCCTTGAAGCAGTTATTTCCTTCTGAATAAAAAGTTTAATTTCACGCCTTGATTAGTGCTAGTACGGGCAGGTGGATATTTATTTTATGCAGTTAAACTGATCTGTTTTTGCAAATTACTTGCCAGTCAGCAAAGCTATTATTTCTTATGAGTAGTTGGTAGTAAATTATAGTTCTCATTAGTAAGTTCTGTGAGTATATTTTTTAAAGTATGTATTTGTGAAGTGGAAGTAGGAATTTGTCATCGAATTTTGGCGACACTAGGAGTTGACTAATAGTTTTTTCAAATGCTTGGGGATTGATGAATTTGGACTACCAGCGCCACTTAATTGCGTAAAGTGGCAGGGAAGGGTGAGCTCTTATACTCAGAATCAAGAGTGAGGCCTGATGGAAAAGACCAAAGAAGAGATTCTCTTTTTATTGGTAAATAAAATACATTGTAGTTAAAATTTGATTGGAGAGGCTTAAAAAGTAAGAAGATAAACCTAGGGCAAGATACAGAAGATTTTGAAATTGAAGGGTGCTATTGGACTGAATTTAGTTGCTTAATTGAAGCTATGAAATTAAAAAAAATTTTTTTAAATTTATTTTTAGAGAGGGAAGGGAGGCGGGGAGAGAGAGAGAGCGAGAGAAACATCAATGTGCGGTTGCTGGGAGACATGGCCTGCAACCCAGGCATGTGCCCTGACTGGGAATCGAACCTGCGATGCCTGGTTTGCAGCCTGCGCTCAATCCACTGAGCTACACCAGCCAGGGAAATTTAAAATTTTTTATTTTAAAGCAAGACTGACTTTTATTTGACTTGGATTAAGAGAACATGCTGTGAGTCAGAGGAGGCAAAATTCTATTTCCTTAATAGGTGGGTCAGTTAATTTGCCTTAAGTAAAATGCCACTGAATTTGTGTTGGGTCACAGGCTTTAAGAGTTAGGAGGGATCGTCTAATTCAAGGCTTCATACACTGTTTTATGACCTGACTGGAAGTGTTTTGTGTGTCAGGAGACCCTCCCCCAGGTGTGCGCATTTATTTTATACACGACTTCCAGAGGGTCAGCGGTACTTCAACATTTCTGTGGGTCCTACGTGAAGACCCTTGTCTAGCCTTATTTTAATATTGTTATGTAATGAATTTTAATTAAAAAGCTTTTGTTTTTGATAATTATCCTACCATAACTAGTTCTGACTTTTTAAGAAAGATTTTATTTATTTATTTTTAAGAGAGAGGGGAAGAGAGGGGGAAAGGAAGGGAGAGAAACACTGGTGTGAGAAACATTGGTTGCCTCTTGTACATGCCCTGTTGGGGGGGATGGAACCTGCAACCTAGGCATGGGCCCTGACCGGGAATCAAACCAGCGACCTCTCACTTTGTGGAAGGATGCACGACCAACTGAGCCATGCTGGTCAGAAATAGTTCTGACTGCTTTAATAAGTCTATGATTATCAGGTCTGAGCATAAAATGTCATTTTGAGGAGTTACGAAATTTTGAGTATGTTATTTGGTAGTGTTAGGAAAAATGGTACAGAAATGACTTGGCTGGTAGTTATAAAAAATCCTGATGGAATGTCCTTTTTCTAATTTTCTCATTCCTATCTACCCAGGCAAGCAGCCACAGTTTATCTCTATCTTTGATAATGGAATTTTATATGTTAGGAATACATGGGTGGGCGTACTTAAATCTTTTGATTGCTATTCTACTGATATTTCTAGGATCTTGATACTTTCATCAGTTTTATTAAAGAACTAGTATGACCAAGCCAGTGCCCATCAAGGTCAGTTTACCCCAGTGAGTGCAGTTTACATATAAGAGCATTGGGAATATACTTTTTTTTTTTTTTTAAGATTTTATTTATTATTAGACAAAGGGAAAGGGAAGGAGAAAGTGAGGGAGAGAAACATCAATGTATGTTTGCCTCTCATGCACCCCCTACTGGGGACCTGGCCTGCAGCTCAGGCATGTGCCCTGACTGAGAATTGCACCAGTGACACTTTGGTTTATAGGCCAGCACTCAATCCACTGAGCCACACCAGCTAGGGTGGGAATATACTCTTTTTCTATCCAGGTCAACCTTAAACACTGTCAGCATGTTCAGTTACTTAACCTGCAGTTCTGGGAAGACTGGGAAACATTTATCATCTCTTCATCTTCTTAAAGTATCAACACTGGGAATGCTATCTACTTACTAAGCTCATTTAAGAAATAGTGGTTCATGATCATTTTAAATCAGTAGTACACTTTGGGTAAAACACCTTGTTTAGATCACAGAATATGACTCCTTCCTTTGAAAAACGAGCAGACTGAGACCCAAAGAGATCATGGGAGTTGGCCAAGGTTACAGTTGACGACAGCCTGGATTAGAGACCACATTTGCAAATTCAAGCCCACTCGGTGCCTTTTTGACTTTCTGTTTTGTTTGTGACTGAGTTTGTGTTTCTTCCACTGGATGTAATTGGTAGGTGAATTGAAGGGTGTGTGTACGTGTACTTAATTAGTACTTCTGTGACTTGTTTAAGAAAGACTTTTTACTCTGTTATGAAAATGTATTTTCTACTAGAAACTTAATAGTTTTGCCTTTTACATTTATAACTTTAGTGACTCTAGAATTGATTGTTGTGTTTCAGTTCCATTTCATTTTTTTTTCTATATGGTTTTCCAGTGCCCACCCCACCCCCAGCATCATCTATTGGAAGAATATGTATTCTGTTGATCTGCCGCACTACCTCCATCATAAATCATGTCCTTACTGCTACTCATTATTCAGTTCTGTTTATCTGTTTAACTATCCTTGTATCAGAACCATACAGTCTTTTTTTTTTAAGATCTGCATGTTGCATTTAATTAGTAAATCTTTTCTTTCTTTTTTTTTTAAGATTTTATTTATTTATTTTTAGAGAGGGAAGGGAGAGGGGGAGAGAGAGAGAGAGAAACATCAATGTGCGGTTGCTGGGGGACATGGCCTGCAACCTAGGCATGTGCCCTGACTGGGAATCGAATCTGTGATGCCTGGTTCGCAGCCCGCGCTCAATCCACTGAGCTACGCCAGCCAGGGCTAGAACCATACAGTCTTATATAGCTTTATAATAAGGCTTGATATATGGTAGTAAGTTCAAATACCTTGTGTTTCTTCAAGAGTATGTTGGCTATTCATGGCTTTTTATACCTTCATAAAAACTTTGTAGATAACTGGCCAAGCCCACCAAACAATCTAAAGGCAAAAAATAATAAACTTATTGGGGTTCAAGTTAATTATTGATAGAAAACAAAATATAGAGTTATTTCAAAATTATTTTTTATTTTTTAAATATATTTTATTGATTATTGCTGTTATAGGTGTCCCATTTTCCCTCCTTTATCCCCTCTGCCCTGTGTATCCCTTCCACCCGCATTCCCCTCCTTTAGTTCATGTCCGTGGGTCACATATATAATAAATTCTTTGGCTTCTACATTTCTTATACTATTTTTAACCACCCCCTTGTCTATCTTCTACCTATCATTCATGCTACTTATTTTCTGTACCTTTTCCTGCTCTCTTCCCCACCCACTTCCCGGCTCATAACCCTCCTTGTGATCCATTTCTGTGATTCTGTTCCTGGTTCTAGTTGTTTGCTTAGTTTGTCTTTGTTTTTGTTTTAGATTCGGTTGTTAGTAATTGACTTTGTTGTCATTTTACTGTTCATATTTTTTATCGTCTTTTTCTTAGATAAGTCCCTTTAACATTTCATATAATAAGGGCTTGGTGATGATGAACTCCTTTAACTTGACTTTATCTGGGAAGCACTTTATCTGCCCTTCCATTCTAAATGAGAGCTTTGCTGGATACAGTAATCTTGGAGGTAGGTCCTTGCCTTTCATGACTTGGACTACTTCTTTTCAGCCCCTTCTTGCCTGCAAGGTCTCTTTTGAGAAATCAGCTGACAGTCTTATGGGCACTCCTTTGTAGGTAACTGTCTCTTTTTCTCTTGCTGCTTTTTCAGATTCTCTCCTTCATTTTTACCCTGGCTAATGTAATTATGATGTGCCTTGGTGTGTGCTTCCTTGGGTCCAACTTGTTTGGGACTCTGAGCTTCCTGGACTTTCTGGAAATCTCTTTCCTTTGCCAGATTGGGGAAATTCTCCTTCATTATTTGTTCAAATAAGTTTTCAATTTCTTGCTCTTCCTCTTCTCCTTCTGGCACCCTTATGATTCAGATGTTGGAACATTTAAAGATGTCATGGGGGTTCCTAAGCCTCTCCTCATTTTTTTGAATTTGTATTTCTTCATTTTGTTCCGGTTGAATGTTTCTTTCTTCCTTCTGGTCTACACAGTTGATTTGAGTTCTGGTTTCCTTCCTGTCACTGTTGGTTCCCTGTACATTTTCCTTTATTTCACTTAGTGTAGCCTTCATTTTTTCATCTAATTTGCAACCACACTCAACAATCCTGTGAGCATCCTGATTACCCGTGTTTTGAACTCTACACCTGATAGGTTGGCTATGTCTTCATTGCTTAGTCATATTTATTCTGAAGCTTTGATCTGTTCTTTCATTTGGGCCATTTTTTGGGTCTTGGTGTGCCTGGTATGTAGTAAGGGGCAGAGCCTAAGGTTTTCCCTAGGGTGGGACAACCTATGTGGCTGCGTTGTGATGCTCTCTGTGGGGGAGGGGTCTGAGAAGGAACAATGCCACATGCTCTGCTCTTTGCTGGTTTTCCGTCACTTCTCCTGCTTCCCCCAAGCAAACTGGGTCCTTCTAGTGCTGATTCCCGGGTGGGTGGGTGGGCTTGTGTACATTCTAGGACCCTGTGGGTCTCTCCCAATGAACTCTCCTGTGAGTCTGGGAGTTTCTCCCACTGCTGCCTCAACCCCCACAGGTGTTTTCAGTCAGGGGCTTTGAGGCTTTATTTCCCCCCTGGAACCCTGGGTTGTGTGGATTGTCTCACTCCCCAGTTGTTCTTCCCGGTTTATCTGTCCGCAAATGTGGGACCACCCAGTCCACCAGCCGCTGCCTTGCCTGCCCCGGTCCTCCACTGACACTTTGCCACAAGTCCTCTCCGGCCGGGTGCCCATCTCTGCTCCTCCTACCACATGGATGTTTCTTAACTCCTTGGTTGTCAGACTTCCATGCAGTTCGATTTTCTGTCAGTTCTGGTTGTTTCTAAATTTGTTGTCCTTCTTTTGGTTGTGTGAGGAGGCACAGTGTGTCTACCTCCACCTCCATCTTGGCCAGAAGTCCCTCACACAGTCTGTTCTTGATACAACAGAGTCTCTTGGGAGAAAGTATCGTAGTGAGTGAGGATCCAGATGAGGAGACTCATCATGCTGTCTGCCCACCCTGCGCCCGCCCTCGCTGAGCCCTCTAAAGTATTTTTGAATATTTAAAACACTCAACACAGTACAAAATTCAAAAAGTACAAAAGGGTATATAGTGAAAAGATATCTCTTTCATCTTCATATATTTATTTATTTTATCGATTGTGCTCTTAGAGTTGTTCCCCCCACCCTCTTTGTTTATGTCCATGGGTCATGCATATAAGTTCTTCAGCAGCTCCATATCCTGTACTTGCTCTTACCATCCCCCCTGCCTCTTCTGTACTGCCAATTTATAGTCCTTTATCCCTTCACCTATTCTCTCATTCTCCCAAACTCCCCTCCCCTCTGGCTACCATCCCAGTGATCTCCATATCTATGATTCTGTTTCTGTTCTGCTTGTTTGCTTAGTTTGTTTTTTAGATTCAGTTGTTGATAGTTATGCATTTATTGCCATTTTAATGTTCATAGTTTTGATTTTCTTTTTCTTAAATAAGCCCATTTAACATTTCCTATAATAATGGTTTGGTGATGATGAACTCCTTTAGCTTTATCTTGTGTGGGAAGCACTTTATCTGCCCTTCCATTCTAAGTGATAGCTTTGCTAGATAGAGTAATCTAGGATCTAGGTCCTTGCTTTGATTTCATCACTTTGAATACTTCTTGCCAGTCCATTCTAGCCTGCAAAGCTTCTTTTCAGAAATCAGCTGATTGTCTTATGGGAACTCCTTTGCAGGTAATTATCATCTTTTGTCTCACTACTTTTAAGAGTCTCTCTTTATGTTTAACCTTTAGCATTTTAATTATGATATGTCTTGGTGTGGTCCTCTTTGCATCCATCTTGTGTGGGACTCTCTGTGCTTCCTGGGCTTGCATGTCTATTTCCTTCACCAAATAGGGAAGTTATGTTTTATTATTTTTTAAAATAGATTTCCAGTTTCTTGCTCGAGTTCCTCTTCTCCTTCTGGCACCCTTATTATGCTAATGTTGGACCTCTTGAAGTTGTCCCAGAGGCTCCTCACACTGTACTCAATTTTTTGGATTCTTTTTTCTTCTTGCTGTACTGATTAGATGTCTTTCTTCCTTATGTTTCAAATCATTGATTTGATTCTTGGCTTTATCCACTCCACTGTTAACTCCCTGTAAATTGTTCTTTATTTCAATTAGTGTATCCTTCATTTCTGATTGAATCCTTTTTATGCTGTTGAAGTACCCACTGAGTTCTTTGAGCATCCTTCAAACCAGCGTTTTGAACTCTGCATCTGATGAATTGGTTATCTCCATTTCCTTTGGCTCTTTTTCTGGAATTTTGTTCTGTTCTTTCATTTGGACCATGTTTCTTTGTCTCCTCATTTTGGCATCCTCCTTGTCTTTGTTTCTGTGTATTAGGTAGAGCTGCTTTGACTCTATGCCTCGGTAGCATGGCCTAAAGTAGTAGATGCCCTGTAGAGTCCAGTGGCTCAGCCTCCCCTATTCCCCAGGCTGGGTACTTGAAATGTACCCTCTGTGTGTGCTGAGTGCACCCTCCTCTTGTAGTTGAGCCTTGTTTGCTGTTGACAGGTCAATGGGAGGGAATTATCCAGGCCAGTCAGCTGCAAGGACTGGCTGTGACCACTGACCACCAACCTCCACCCTCTTGTGGCCTGTGGAGGTGGTTGGGTGGTGCTTCAGCGTGGCCTGTAACTATCTGCTGGGTGTGCAGGCTCTGGGGTTTTCCAGGTTGTGCAGGCCAAAGTCAGCCTCCACCAGTGTTCTGTCTGGGGCCCCTTGGTATAAGCTGTAGAGTTATCTGCAGATGGCTGCTGCTAGTGCCAGGCCTGGGGCTACTCAGCGAGAGGTAAAGGAGTTAGTAGGCTAGCTTAGCTGTTGCTTATTTGAGTGGATTTAGGAAGGTTTGAAGCCTGCGCCTAGCCCAATCTTTCATATGGAAAAGCCCCTGTTACCAGCTTGAGTAGGCCTGTAAGTTGGATGGGGTAGACCCTTAGCTAAGCGTCAAGACAGAGCTTATGGTGTGAGCCAGGTTGATGGAGACTCAGGTATGTGCTGCTGCACTGTGGCTTTGTGTGGGGGAGGGCTCATAGAAGGTACAGTGGCTGCAGTCTGCAGTTCTGTCTGGGAGGAAGCTATTCCCTAGCTCTTGTCCTGATGCCAGACACTTCAGTTCTTCCTTGTATGCCACTGGTGCCCTTCAAGATGCTACCATAGTGCAGAAGCTCTGAGGGAGTAAGTGTGGGTAAGTTTGTGCGTGGGCCTCCAAGAAGAGATGCCTGTGAATCCCACAGTTTCTTCTGCCAACCCAACCCCCACTGGTTTTTACCATCAGAAGTTATGGGGACTTACTTCCTGGCACTGGAACCCTGGCCTGGGTGGTCTGGTGTGGGGCTGGGATCCTTCACTCCTGAGATATCTATTTTATATCCCCCACATGTAGGTTTGGGACCAGCCTACTTTGCATCTCTGCATCTCCTGCCCGTCCATCCGTTTTAGACTTCTGGATGAATATGGTTTCTTTAATTCCTTAGCTGTCAGACTTCCATACAGCTTGATTTTCTCATGGTTCTGAATATTTGTTCTGTTGTTTATCTGTAATTTTGCTGTGATTATGTGAGGAGGTGAGCTGCATTTACCTATGCCTCCATCTTGACCAGTGGTCTCTCTCACCCATCTCCTTAAACATTTAGTTTCCCTCTCCAGAGGCCAGCACTTCTTCTTTGTTCTCAATTATTTTAAGTTAGATTCAACAAGGAGGTTTTCCTAGAACCCTCCTAGAAGACACCTACCACGGAGTAAATACGAGCGTCTAGATTAGAGACAGTGGGGTATATATAATGAAAGAGCACTCCTGAGCTGGATCATTTAATAGGCGTTCGACTCTTTAGACAGATCTTCTGCTGGAGTTTCTTAGCCCTTGATCCTAGGCCTTCTATTTCCTATTTATTTTCTTCTTAGGTGATTTCATCTATTCCTTTGGTTTTTAAATACCGTCTGTGTGCTGATGACCTCTAATGGGCCAATGATCTCTAATTCATGATTCTACTCTGACATCTAGATTTTTATATTTAACTTACTATTCACTTGAAAAGTGATCTTTAACTTAATATATCAAAAACAGAAATCCTGATTTTTTTTTTGTTGTTGTTGCTAATGTTCCTATCCCAATAAGTTGTAATGCCATTTACCTAGTTATTGAAGCCTCAAACCTCAGGATCATCCTTGATTCCTCATTTTTCTTTACCCTGATATCCAATCCAGCATCAGATTCTGTCTTTTACTTCCAAAATATATTTCAAATTCATCCACTTCTCTCTGCCTCCATTGTCCTCGGTTTACTATAGATTATTATAATTTCTTTTATATTTAGAATACTTTTCCAACCATTGTCCTCATTATGGAAATCCAGTTTCCATAAAGCAGTCGGAGTGATCTTTCAAAAAACCTAAATTTAAAACTTTTTAACATGTTTTATTTGTACTTATGCCATGCATGATAAGACCTTGACTTTTGTTCTGCCAGGCAGGTCTGCTCCTTTCCTACCTGCCTCTTTCACTATCTAATCATGCTAATACTCTCCCTCTTCACTTTCAGTCTAATTACCTTGGCGTTTTGCAAGATGACTGTAAAAGCCTTTTCATTTGCTATTTTCTCTGACCCTGTCTTTTTACTTGAATCCTTCTTACATCTTTTTTTCTCAGTTCAGGTCACTTCTTTAAGGACTAAACTATCTAAAGGAAATGCTTCTTCCTTTATTATCTATTATTTCTACTAGAAAATAAACTCCATGAGGGTAAATTTTGTCTGTTTTTCCCTCTGGGATATCCTAGTGCATGGCACACGGTAGGCAACAAATTTATATGTATGAAATCTTTACCTTCCCTATTTCTCATCATGTAAATTAAGGGGTAATAATAAATTGTCCATTTTATATCATGAAGTCATTGTAGGGAGTAAATCTAACAGTATTTTTTTTACTAGTTTGGATGTCCTATGCAATTTTTTGCAAAAAAGACATTTTTTATAGGATCATTTTGATAAATGAGCTTTTATTTTTTTAAAACATTAGAACATTTGAGAATGAAAAAAAGTTTTAAAAAACTGCCACCTTACACAATTGCTTTTAACTATTTTATTTTATTTTATTATTATTATTTTTTTAAAGTATTGGTTTTTTTTTTCTTTTTTAAGATTTTATTTATTTATTTTTGGAGAGGGAAGGGAGGGATGGAGAGAGAGAGAGAGAAACATCAATGTGCGGTTGCTGGGGGCCACAGCCTGCAACCTAGGCATGTGCCCTGATTGGGAATCGAACCTGCGATGCCTGGTTCGCAGCCCGCGCTCAATCCACTGAGCTACACCAGCCAGGGCCCTTAACTATTTTATTTTTTAAAAAACTTTTAAAGATTAATTTACAGTCTAACACTCTTCTAATTTTTTTGTCTTTTTTTTTAATTTAAATGAATGTTCAAGTACAGTTTTCTCTCCTTTACTCCCAATCAAGCCCTCCTACCCCCCTCCCTACCTCCCTCCCATTACCACCCTCCCCCTAGCTTTTATCCATGTGTCCTTTAAGTTTGTTCCTGTAAACCCCTCCCCCCTCCCCCGAAATCCCTCTTCTCTCTCCTCTGGTCACTCTCCACCTGTCCTCTAATGCAGTGTCTTTGACTATACCCTGCTTCTTTCTTTGTTTTGTTGTTTAGGTTCCTGTTAAAGGTGAAATCATATGGTATTTATCTTTCACTGCCTGGCTTATTTCGCTTAGCATAATGCTTTCCAGTTGCATCCATGATGTTGCA